>JAUTBV010147809.1:0-10861 GCA_032361325.1 Lepetodrilus fucensis | reverse complement strand
TTTATTATATTTATTATATTTATTATATTTATTATATTTATTATATTTATTATATTTATTATATTTATTATATTTATATGAAAGGATCCCCTGGAGTTCTGTATCCTCTTATCTCCATGACCTAGTCTAGAGTTGTTTATCTGATCTGGGGTGTTATTTTGAATACGAGTGTGTGACACGGACTTGGTTAGAGCACCCTAGCTTAATAACATTGGCAAGTTTATGAAAACGCCGTGGTTGGTGTCCTGAGTGCAAGACGTCATCGTTTATGTCATATTTTAGGGTGGCGTATATGTGCTTAATATTGCCTACTTTGTTTTATTTAGCAATATTATCGTTAAAAAAATCAAATAACCATGAACTTCAGCAATTATTTACCTCGCAGTCAATGTCTTTCAAGATAAACTTAAGTAACTTTCTGTCATATGTAATTAAACAATTATGTGTAATTTGAAAGTTATCAAGTACTAGTGCCTTATTAATTAAAATAGAAGATAGAACAAAATTGCTTTGTATGGTAGAATCTGTACGTGTGTTGATATGAAAACATCCGTTTGATTTATACTTCTCTAAATAAGGGCAAATCAAGCGGCTGATAATCAGATCCAGGTAAACAAACACCTTCAAAACAGACGTATCCAAGTAAACAAACACATTCAAAATACACGTATATAGTTGTCCTCATCTATCCACTACACCAATGTGTACATACGTAGGCCTATATATATTCAATGTACTCCTAGACTAAACTACTCGTCCTTATGTAAGCATACACTTCTACATTCATTCATTTGTTAGCGGAAGTAGTACTCTAAAAATACTACTTTCACAATGTAGTCTATAGCAGTGAGGTCATATATCCTAGTCTAGCTAACAGCCAATTTGATAAGAGCTCCATAGCCCAGGTGACTCTGCTCTGCGTGTGTCATCCGGGTCCTCAACAAGTGTTTGGAGAGGGATCGAGACCAATCGTCCAACACTCATGCCTGTCTACGACAAAGCGGTCATCTTAAATACTATTCCCCCGAAACACACCGACGGAAAGTTGAGTGTTTCTTGGAACTCCTGTTTGTGAATGAGAGTGTCCTTGTAGTTCACACGTAAGTGGTTTTAATTCGTGTCCTAACAGAAATGAAAACTGACGTGGTTCCATAGTGCAAATACGACTCGTGTACCACACAGCAAACAAGTTGTAGCGGCAAAGTTGTATTTCTATTCGTGATAACAGATCCAATTCCCAATAGAGTGAAGGAACTTTTGTTAATATTCGAGTGAACGTATTTTACGATTAATGTATGGGTCTTCAGTTAGATAGCGTGTTTCTGAGATGATATTAAATTCTAAAAAAAATACAGTCTTGTAATAAAATAACGTAATTTAATATCATCACTGTCATAAACTACTAATAAATGCTAATATATAATAATAAAAGTGCTTGTAAGCCTTACATATCATCGTGCGTAGCAACGCCATTATACTACATAATAATCCAGGGATCCGTTGCACGAAACGAGTATAGCGCTACGAGAATCGTAACTCCTTTACGTGTGAACTTCAAGCGTAGCTATACTGCAATGCTGATTGGTTTGTTTGTGTGTGTGTGTGTGTGCGTGCGTGCGCACGCGTGTCTGTGCGTGCGCACGCGTGTCTGTGCGTGCGCGCGCGCGTGTGTGTGTGCGTGCGGGCGTGTGTATGTGTATGAGTGTTCTTGTGTGTATATTCTAGAGTAGGTTTCACCCATGCGTTCTGAGATGTCGCAGGACCGTGATCGCGTTAATTTCATGCACATCTAGCTTTGCATGAGCAGCATAAATCTATCGCCGTATTTGATTTGTGTGGACAGTTGCAAGTATAAATCGTTTCCGCTGCGATGTACACGTCCAGTGTGTGGGTGACACGCAGGTTAGATATACACGAGAAATGATCTATATATACTGTGCATGTATGACACCGCATTGATGCATACCTACCTGATTGCTATATGTATAGTCGCTTCTGTTTACGATGACATGCGCTGTATGTTTCCGGTTATGTATGGCAATAAAATCACGCGCTTCTGTAAGACCTGTTATACTATACGCAATCATGTTAGTAGTTTTCTAAACTGCATTATTAAAAGTCAAAGTACAATATATGAGGCGATTCTTTCCAGAACTGTCAGGTGTTATAAGTACTAAGTATGTATACTAGCTATAGGGTTCTTTTAAATAGAGCCCCTGTTTTTTTCATTTTATAAATTATACAGGTGTTTGAGCCGAGTTTGCTTTAGGTTTTTGTGAAAACTGACCCAAACCCCAGTAGATTCTGATTATGTACGTAAAGCAAACTCGACTCAAACACATGTATAATTTATAAATTGAAAAAGAACCAGGGGCTCTATTTAAAAGAATCCTACTAGCGTAACAATACCAGGCATGATCATGCCATCTGGTGGGCATTACTTTCAAGAAAGGGCATGATCGTCCCATCTGGCGAGCATTATTTTCAATATAAAGTGTGCCATGTTACTTTTATGAAACTAACATCTTAAAAGGATTAGACAAACTTGAAAACATTATATTGCTATAGTATTCTTATTCTTATAATTAGTATTGTGCTTGTTAATAATAATAATAATAATAATAATAATAATAATAATAATAATAATAATAATAATAGTAGCGCAGTGGTAGAACGTTTGGATTTCGGAGTCAAAGGTCCCGAGTTCAAATCCCGCCCCGGGGTCCGGCATCAATGTTGGAGAAAGGTACTCTGACGCGATATTGATAGGATGCGCTATATTGGCAATCCTTGGTCTGTCAGTACCAGCCGGTGCTCGCAGTTTTACTGCAACATTCAATGCTACAGAAGTTGTGGGTTTCCTCCTGCCCGGAACTGACAAGTCGTGATATTAGTGAAAACATCTAGAAAGCGACTCTAAACCCCAATTCAAACAAGAACTTTTTAAAGTGCATGTACCTTTCTCGATTTAACGGTATATCGAGATTTTAACGAAGTACTTTATAGAACGATATCGGTCTCGGTGTGACCGGTACGGTGAAACAAAACCGGAACTTTGTGTGACCGCGCCTTTACTCCCCTTTACTCGCCTAGGTGTATGCGTGTACATGTATATTGTATTGTGAAGTACAAAAAAATACACACACAAAAATGGCTGACAAAAAAACACCTCCTTGGATGATTGCAGCATGGCGTCTACACGAGACATAATGCAAACTTCGCATGCAGGGCTACTATCCAACCAGAGCCCACACATGTTGAAGTGCGACAATAAAAATTGTTTTCATTCCTTACTTTCTAGCACTGAATAAAATCGTAATATATATAATTTAATAACCCATTTAATGGTAGATGGGGGCAGCCCGAGGGGGTAATATGTGTTCAGAAGTAAAGAGATTCGCATTGCATAAAACTGCCTCCATCAATGAAATGATATCAGGTATAAATGTATTTTCGTCGTGTGTAGATTTCACTCTAGTTACGCTTGTAGTGCAGCATGGGATCATGGCGATATCGGGTTTTCTACGAGCATAAAATGTAATTGCAGTTGAAATTAAATGGGAACATTAATTAGGATACATGATTTGTTTTTCTTCTTAATGAAACAACGTCAGACTTAATGTATAAATATATCATTTAGATTACTGTAAACAGAAATGTCATAGCTGCTTAAGATGATAAGAAGTTAATGTTTGTAACATTTCCATGGAACTCTGCATATTGGTATTCATTGAGTTAATTAAATGTTATGGGCCAGGGTATCGTTTCTCGACATATCCACTATGAGACCATAGCGCTCTCGTAAGAACCCGGTCCAAATATATATATTAGAGATGGCTACGAGAGTTTTGATGCTCTCGTAGTATGTTTGAGAACTTCGTGAAACGATACCCAGACCAGTATATGATATGAACAATGACAATATAATTACAAGAAGAATAATACTAGCGTTAAATCGGGAAATATTGCTTGATTTAACCACCTGTGATATCATGTTTCATAAGAAGACGAAACAACCCATCAACGAATACACAAGCATGTAAATGGATAAAAAAATACGCGATAATAAAATATGCAATATATTCGGTTCCTTTCATATTAGAAAAAAAAATTAAATGAGGTATCAGAAACAACATATAGAGTGGAAGGGAAAGAACATTATTGTTGTTATTAAAAGTGAAGTTCAAAGCCACGACACGCCATCATAGACCACACACACATGTCTCACGTTAACATCGCATTCTGTTTTCATATTTCTCAAACGATGCCGTGAAGCTGGTATGTGTTTTGTTATAAAACAGAGCTTATTGGGGGAAGTCCCGCCAGGCTGCGTGCTGAGCGCATAGACACAACGCTGGGAGTATCCGGTTACAATTCAGAGCTGCGGCCCAAGATGTTGCTGAAAAGCTAAGCCAAATAAATATCCTCCTCACTAAATACCTGCTAATTGCTGTAGCGGCGTTGTTTGGTAAATCACGAATGATGTCATTTTAAGTAAACTGAGAGGACAGCGCTTAACGTATTTGTGTATTCCAGTTTATTTCAAGCATTTTTGGCATCGCTTTAACATTTTTTAATTGATTCTTTTTTATATATGTTTCGAAGGAATGAATAGAATTACGTATCTGAATTCCAGCGTTAGATATTGATTTGATTTATATTTGGGTGTTTGATAATCTGCAGATTGCTGCAAGTATACTGTGTTTAATAGGTAAGTGGTATCCGTTATTCTCATTAATCAATTAAAATATACATTTATAAAGCGCCTGTATCCAGCTATCGGCTAGCTACGCAAAGGCGCTTGGAGCATTGGGTCTCTGATAGTTCTAGTTCATAATACGAAGAGATGTATTTTAAGGAAGGATTTAGATGCACTGAGCTACTGAGTGGATGGTAGGTGAGATGGTGGACTATTCCATAGGCATGGACCCGATGACCGAAAGATTTCGGTTTGTCTTGGTTCGCCGATAACTTTTAATGATAATAGGGTGAGTAAGTCTCGTCGGGGTCAGTTCCGGTCACAGGAAGAATTTCGACGGTTGCTATGAATGACGTCCGAATCGTTACGTTTTCATGTAAGGTCACAATGGAATATCGTCAAATGTGTAGCGCATTTATATGTTTGGCCGGTTTATGTCACCGGATGTTGAATGAATCTCGGCCTATCTCGTGTCAACTTCCGTCCCTATGAGATATTTTGTAATGACCGTAACGATCATGACAACGTACATCAAGCCAAATACAATAAAATACATAAACTTTAGTATCGTAACAGTATACGTACAGATGGTATCAACATAAACCTGCAATTCCATGCTTGTAATACGATAGTATTCTGTTATGTGGGAATATACAGTTCATGACGCAATAGTAGTCGGCACTTGCATGTCAATGAAATATCATTCAATTCCATTGCAAAGGGTTGCATTTAAAATCAGAAACAAAATCCTGACGACCGCCCGGACTGTATATGTTCGGCGCCTGTCACCGGTCATAGTCGACGCCATTAACACCCTGTATAATACCCCGAGTAATACTAATCAAGATGCAAAGTGATAGGAGTTGGACGTCTACAAAGAGAAATACTAATAAGGTCACCGGGTGGAAGTTGTTGCTCTTTTTTTTGCTCTCATGGGAAAGACGTAGTCTAGACCGGTAATAGCCCATCAAATAACCCAGATAATAACCCAGCAAACACACGACGTCAGAATTAAATAATGTTGTAACGTTTATTGGTATGTACTGTATCCCTATACACTTGCAATAAAATAGTTATTTCTGTCTGTAACGAATTGACGACTATGCTTACTGTATTCATGACTGGGCGATCCATGACATCCGGTCCGAGCGGAAATGTTGAGGCAACGTTTAATGACGTGACGTCGCCGGGACGCTGTTGCGAACTCCGCTGGTTGTGGACCGATTTCTGGCAATCTGGCAACATCATCATCTGTATTTATAAAAACGTCGTGACCTGACCTTGTGTGAAGGTTATATACCGTAATCGGGACGGACATTGTTGCAAAATCAACTGGTTCTAGACTGATTAGTGGCATTATGGTACAACCATTCTACAACGTTGTGTTAAGGTTGTACGCCTTTAGGAAGAAAAGAAAGATAACAGAGAGGGTTAATTAGCACATATATGTCTTTTATGAATAATCTATTGCAGTATTAATACATTATCGAATTGAACCTGCCTCAAAAAGAGTAACTGTACCAACTTATGGAACAAGCATTAAAGTATTATAAAATAGGGGTGTTTTTTTGTATTCAATGTATACAAGGGTAAACCGAACTCATGGTCTGGTTTTGTCAGACACCATACTGTCCAATCTATCAAGTTTGTCAACACTGCATACTATATCTAGAAACAGGTTCTAAAATACAACATGCATAAAAATCCTACATTTCCCCAACTTACACCGTACGCCACACTCAATAACAGTTTTTAAGCATAATGCCAGTTACACAGACAGCAGTTTTTCTTGCACATTACACCACAATGAGCAAGATGCAGCATACATCTCAACCAACGACTTCTTCTTAACATAGTGCAGCGTACACGTTCAATATCAGTTGATAAACCCAAGTGTAGCTCTATGCCGAGAACCATGTATAATTATTCTACTAGACTTGTTTACCGTGTGATTAGCACCTATGACATGGTAGTGAGGTCATTTCATCATCCTCGAAACACAGACCATTATGACTACATTTAACCTCCGTCAAATACGTGTCAGGCCATTATGACTACACTTGACCTTCGTCAAATATTTGACGGAGGTCAAGTGTAGTCATAATGGTCAGAGTTTCGAGGATGCCGTTTCATGTCACTGATTAAATAAAAAATATTACGATGTATGCTTATGTATCCGGGTGTGATATACTGGTCTCGGGGCCCCAATTTGGGCGCCATTGAAACAGGACCACTGCCGATCCTGGGATTCGAACCCGAGTTTTTGGATTGCGAGTCCAACACTCTACCGACTGAGCCAAAGGGGTAACCCCGCTGGCCGAGACCAGTAGGAGCATCTTATATCACACCCAGCTACTTTTATATTAGGATGAAAGTCCGAAGCAGTAGGCTAGGTCTACACGAACCACCGACAAACAAAGGACGGCCACTGCAACACGCGCATATACATTGCAACACTTCTCTGGTTGCTCTACAGGTGAAATAACAAACTAAAGCCTTTCTACGGATATGGGATAAATACACGGGCATTTATAGGACTACTAATTATTATAAACGAACATCCTGGATGCAAGTCTGCATATTATGCTTTAGTAATTATGCAGGTATATGCTAGCACACCTGATAAAAAGCACGAGTCCTTAAGAACAGCATTTAACCTCCAAGACATTCCAGTGGGCTATCAGGAAAGGACCATTATCCACAGAGGGCCTCACAATATCCACAGAGGGCCTCACACCCGTATCACAATAGCAGAGTTAAGGTTACTGACAAGACAATATTGACAGACATGAGATAGCTAGGTTCATTGAGGGCTCAGTTTGGAGGAAACACGATACGAGTTCTCCCGCTATAGCAATTTTTTACATCCCTAAAATACGGCGTATAAATCGTCTGTCTGCAGTAGTAAACATCTGACGACAATTATAACTGACCATTAATTGTGGTGAGAATCTAATATAATGGGATTCATCCAAGGGGGTAGAGCTATAAAGCCTTTCAAAATAAGCATTACTTCACCAATCTGTATCTATATCTTTATATCAATATACGGTATCTATTTCTATATCTAAATGAGATTTGAGTACAATGTGTAGCAGTAATAGGCATGTATATATCCATTTAATGCAGAGTGTAAATGTTAATTGTGGAACTATGTTATAATATATAATAGTAAGTATTATAAATATCTGCACCATGTTATATGTATTGCACAAATATGGGCATAAGTCGTTTGGTCCTTTTTAAAGGCATAGCCTAACATCACAGATATTTATGGGTTATTTTTTTATTAGTTCTTAGCTATAACTACGAAGTACATTAACTTGACATACATAAAATCATGTTTGTACTTCTAAAAACCTTTCCACCGCTGTGTGGTTGACAAATCTCCACTGCAACCCCCTATAGACCTGAATATGGTCGTATTTGATATTCATTATATTAATTCAAGGGGACATAACTCAGTGGTACGACTAAAATATAATGCGTAACGGCAACGTTTGCTTGAAAATTCCTTCACAGATTAGTGGATGCATCAAAAACAATATAAATAGCGGAACGTTCTCTTTATTCATATACAATATTAATATTTTGATTATAGAGTACTGGGGACTAAGTACATCAGTAAATAACAACTTTTGGGTGGATAAATCAAGCGTAATTAGTCTCAGATCGAAATTCGTTTTTCCACTATATACAGGTATATCAGCTGTTATAGTATGCATTTAAAGAAAGTCCAATATGCCATGTACCATCTACCCGTCTCTATTCTACAATTAACAGAGACAACTTCTCAATAGAAACTAAGAATTATTTCTCTGCCGAATCGTGTATGCATCTGATTCTGAGATATGATGTACTTGATCTAGATATAGTTTTTATTGTTTTATTTGTAGAGAAATATCTTTATTCAATTACTTTAGTTTTTTAATTGAATATTTTTTTTCTCTTTTCACCGTCTTGTCATAATGAAATCAGACTATATGTTTTCGCTTGGTTTGTTAAGGCAGTCATAATCATGAAAAACAAATTTGATGGGATAGATCCAATGAGTCATTGCTCCTTCCAGAACTAATAATATGTACTACAGGAACACCACCAACAACCAAGGCCGATATTCACGAAACATCTAAGAATGTTCTTACACCTTAGGAATTCTTAACTCGCTAATATGTCTTATATATCAATGACAACATTATTAAATGTTAATAAAATTCTCAAATATTCTTCAAGCATTCCTATTTTTCGTCCTAAAGTTAACAGTCCTCCATAGAAATCTTTACACAATCGTAAGCAATCCAAGATGGCCGCTCCCATAACAAGGAAGCACACTAGAAAATAAAAACATCAATTTTATTCCGACTGAAAAGTTCTAAGAAGAAGGTATGCACTGACAAATAATGGCATATACTTATAACAAGGAAGCATCAAATTTATTCCGACAGCAAAGTTCTAATAAGGTATATGAACAATGATAGCATATAGACTTTGTCTTATAACAAGGAATCACACTAGAAAAGAAGAACATCAAATTTATTCCGACAGAACACTTCCAAGAAGGTATGCACTGAACAATGATATCAGGAGCGGTGTTTTTCCTAAGTTGGCATAACGTGTACCCAATCCCCTTTCTATTGTGAATAAAATATGATAACCTAACAATGATGGTATAGACGTATGCTTATAAACTGGACATCAACCTCGTTTAGCATGTTTAGCATGAACGTCATTGGCTCATTATCAGTTCATCTAGAGCCACCTGCTGACAAAGAATCCTTGTTAATAAACAATCCACCCGAACTGGATTTAAGCTACAGTTTCAATTTCATATGGTAAACGCCTCTAGAACAAGTCAAGCGATCTTCAGGACAAGTCCCTATATGACGCTCACCAGCATGGTTCTTGCCCGAGTGGTCATCGATAGAACACGACTGAATGAGATTCTGTGTGATGAGCATAGATAAGAAAGAGTTATCAAGCAGAAAATACCTTATACATACGGTAAACCCTTAGCTGATATAAGCCGCAACTGTCTTGTCCGTATATCCAGCTTATCAGATCTATGTCCTTATCGATTCGTATCAATCGTATCGACCGTAACTGATTGCTCGTCAATGCAAAGAAGATCTTTAGAATCTGCACGCGACAATAGGGATTAGCGAGATGAAGGACAATGGTTGTATTTTGGCTAACAGATTGTGGGAATTAAAGACGCCGGTCGTAAACAGTGTTCTCGGACGTGTGATCTGGGTGTGTCAACGTAGAAATATGCGTCAACATGACTCCGAATTAAACCCCGGTATCATGTGTCATTGTTAATCACCATTAATATCAATAATGTAATTAATATTTCAGATATCTATGATCCCCTTTCAAAGAAATACGAAGGCTATGACTAGATGAAATTGTGATCTCTTTCGTAATTAGTGACCCAGACAATGTTATTTTGTCATTACAACTTTATCAGAAATGATCGTACATGCAAATCTGCCATATATAACTCGCCACAAATTAATATCGTGAGAAGTGGGCCGGTAGTCGTATTATTAATAGAGTCTGTAGAGTAGGTAATATGCCACGTTTAACACCAACCAATCCGATATCCTTGTTTTACCGTAGAGCGAGCACGAGGAACGTACACACACACACACACACACACATACACACACACACAGAGACACACACACGCGCGCGCGCACGCACAAACGTGCATACATACATACATACACGCGCGCGCATACATACACACACATACGTACATACACATCCGTATATACACACAGGCACACACACACACACACACACATGAATACACACATACACGCACACACACATACATATATTCGTATGCATACACACATACATACACAGGCATACACACACATACACACACCATACACACAAACACATATACAGACACATACATACATACATACATGTACGATTACATACAGACACACACACATGCGCACGCACACAGACACACATGCATATACACAACTCGCACAGTAACACATACATATATACTCACACCCATATACATGCATACACATACATACACATGCGTGATACACACGCGCACACACACATACATACTCATACATGTATACATGTACGTGCACGTAGGGACTACTCACTCTAACATACACACACACACACAAA
>JAUTBV010147808.1:0-25736 GCA_032361325.1 Lepetodrilus fucensis | reverse complement strand
CATATGCATGCAAGTCATGATATTAGTGAAAGATTCTAGAAAGTGACTTTAAACCCCAAACCAACCAACCAACCAAAATGGTAATGTTGTGATATTTGATTTCTGATTTGTTTGATTGCAAACTGGATGTCTTAAATTCTAGTAACTAAAAACAACAGATAAGTTTTGATAACAAGAAATTAATGTTTTTAATAAGAACTATATCAGTGAACGTAACTATGCAGTAACTAAGTAACGTGACATGACTCCTGAAGAACAATCATATGACGACATAAGAACAACTACATGATGACGGAAGAACAATCAGCAATTCTCATGAATGCTAAACTTTGACATTCATGGGGCTATGTACAATAATGACTTCTATGACATTCATCAAAGGACAACAGTACTTTCAGACACATGCAACAGAACGAACACAGATTGATGACAGTGTTCTGGAAATCTTTCTATATACCTTACAAATTGTTAAAGATGTGTGTTTTTATTTACAGAATGTTGCTTGGAATGATCTGCTGATGAGAAAAGTCAAGCCTCCATTTATCCCAACAGTGGTGAGTTTAACTTTTTCGATGCCGCACGTCTTTACCACCGACGTCAGCTATATACCAGCAATTTTGGCATATTTCATTGTGGTACTGTCGTTATTGATTTCAATATTATATGCACATATTTAGTATCAAATTAAAGAAGAGCATTTGGACTATAAGGTTGATATATGTAAATGAATCGATATATTTAGTGCTTTCCATGGAATAAGTAGAGAACACAGGACCCATTTGAGTGTTTTGAAAACATTTACAACCAAATACAAACAGTGAAATTTGTGAAAATTATTACTCACAAATAATATTATTTTTACTGTAGAAGTGAATTAATTTTGAAATATATATTTTTTCAATTTTTATAATAATAATAAACTTTCTTTCTTCTCTGTCCATAGAAAGGAATGGAGGACGTTAGCAACTTTGACGAGGAGTTCACCCAGGAACGGGCAGTTCTAACGCCGGCCAAGGACAAACACATGCTTAGTGTGGACGAACAGGACCTGTTCAGTGATTTCTCCTTCATAGCCGACTGGTGCTGAAAGTTACCTCCCCCTCATTGTGGCAGAGTTACCTCCCCTTGTGACAGAGTTATCTCACATCGTGGCAGAGTTATCTCTCATCTTGTGGCAGAGTTATCTCCCTTATTGTGGCCTTTGCTAATCAGCGATTAATATCATCATAATCATCATCATCTACCCCTACCCCTCACCCCAATGTCCATACCCCCCCAGATCATATTTCATGGATACTAATCGCGCTTTTTGGGATCAGCAAATGCAATATTGGATTCAATGGCGATTCGAAGAGTGACTGAATGTTACCCATCGCTTTGTGTTGGACTCGAATATGATGTGATGTGCATTGTAGGTGTTCCGATACAGTGCGGAAACATTTTGTATATTATATATATATAAATATCTCTATATATACGTATCTTGCTGTAGATAATGCATACAAATACAAACTCGGCCATATTGGCTTTACAGTGTTTTTCTGTTCAGCATGTCTATTGGTTGTATAAATTTCTTCCTTTTCTTTCAAAATATTATCCCAGCCGAGGATTGTTGGGTTATCATAACAGACACTGATTGGTCGATTGCTCAAATTGTGACATACCTGTAATAGTATACTATCGTTAGACAAGGCTCGGAATGAATATGATGCGGATATATTAACAAGGCATTGTATTTTTGCATATATGTTCAGATATCCAGTGGAGAAGATTTTCACATGGAAAATTAGGTTTGCAGTTTGTTCACACAGGAAGCTTAAATATTGTTGTTGGGTTTATGTTATCTGTACCTGTGGTGGTGCATGGGTCCGATTGTAATAAAAAATTAATTCAGACAATTTCAGAGTTCCAATCTTGCAATAACAATTTGAGATTTTATTTTTTTTAAACTTGGTTTTCACCAAACTCAGGATAGTTGCTTTTTGGTTATGCTGATAGACAGGATTTTAAAATATCCAAGGGTATCGTTTTACGAAGCTCTAATTATATTTTAGTACAAAACCATGGCGCTCTCGCAATCGCTCGGTCGCTATGTATAACGGATGACTATGAGAGTGCTAATGGTTTCGTAATAGATATAAGAGCTTCGAGAAAAGATATGCGGGCCACTGTTCCTCAGAATGATCATGGTGCTGCTTTATGCTCTCATACATTGACATGGAATTACGAATCTTGTATTCATGATGTATGGGTGAACAATTCCTGCTGTGACGTACTGATTATTAATATAGCAAATACTAATTAATTTCCATTAATCTGCTTTTTTACAGGCAAACACAAAGACAAGCCTTAAGAATTAATACTGAGAATGCCAAGAACAATGCTTTCCACAGTGTTATGCAATTACTATTTTTTCATTGCCTTATCGTATAACGTCACAATTAATTTATTGGTCATTTGCACATCCTGCTCTATGGACACAAGTGTTACTTTTTACATCACACGAACCATGACCAACTCAAATAATTGAAAGTTGACATTTTGACATAAAAGTGACCTTCTATTCATTATGCAAAGATATTTTCAATTTACACCATGACGGTTAATATTGTAGCTCAACTGTTCAGCAACTGGTTGCGGCTGAAACTATTCTTGAGTTTCAACAAACTCTTTAATCTTTCTTCAGACTTTATTTATTTTTTATTTTTTTTATTTTTTAAACTTCGCTGCACTTGATGAACTGCTATAAATATGGAGTTCTGTTTGCCTTGATTAATTACTACAGAAGCAGACATTCAAAGAATTAGGATTAAGGTGGTCACATTTCCGCTATTTTTCTACTATGTAGAAACGACCTTGTCATATCCATGTCTACAATTGGCTTATTTCTGAGTATGCCTTCTGAGCTAGCCTTCCAATGTTTGTATTATTTGCAATTGAATTTGTGAAATTATTTCACAAAAATGTATTTCAGTTGCAAATAAAAACAAAACACACTATTGCTCTACAATCGGGCTTGAATTGATGCAAATATTCTTAAAGTGCTACTGGCAGTGTTATCATATCTGTTCTCTGCTTATGATTGTGTTTTCATTGCATTCCGTATTTTTGTTCTCCCGATTTTCTTTCACTAGGTAAGACATGGCATATCTGTATTTATATTATAACCTCACTTTCTTTGTCCGTAGCTGCGAATATATGTATACTTTTATGTTTGTTCAACAGGTTATAGATTTTGAATGAGGAAATATGCATCTGTTCGACTTTGTTGTGTGAAAGGGATATGGAATTTGTGGCATGATGTTTTTGTGTATTTTGCAGTTTGCTGTCAAAAAGATTAAGCAAATGCACACACAAAATATTATTATTATTATTATTATTATTAATTATATGTATTGTATTGTAAAGCTACCTGCATCGCTCTACCTATACATGATACAATGATATTCATAATTAATATTCCTTTAACCCTCTCAATGCTGAAGGCAACCAGCGCTGTCCTGAAGGGCTGTACCTGTGCCTCGTTGGTTTTAGACTACACCATACCACTTAATACTTCTCAATGAATAATGTATGTCTGTACAATTTCCTTTGGTGGCGCTAAAATGAAAATTCATTCTATTAAAATTGAACTGTTACCTACCGGTACTAATAGCTGTTTATTAAATATAAACAAATGAAGTAAACTATTGTTTGTTTCTGACTATCCCATGAAACATGGTAGACTCTATTACACCAAGTCTTATCTCTACTGTTTGGAGAGGCAAGTAAGGGAGATTACTCAGTCTTTTACAAACACTCGCTTTTTAATAGAAATAGTTAAATGTAAAGTTTTATATTGTTTCTATATATTTTTAAAATTGAAGTAAGCCGTAGGGAATAATGTAGATAGTTTTTTTTATTATTTGCTGATTTTATCAACAAATATATAAATCTGAATATTTCTTCATAAAACCTACAATTCTTGAAATGTATATATACCTCTACACAACTTTGTGTTCTGCCGATTTGTCAATAATCATAACCATCTCCTTTCTGGGTTGATCACAGTCATTGCTCTATCATTGTCTATAGGGCATTTGTAGTTGTCACCAGGACAAATGTTAAAATTCCAATCATAAGTCTTCTTCAACTGTAACATACATATTCCACAACGAACATTTTTGTTTCAATTTTTGTGATACCGGTATTAACTCCTTGGTTCGAAAAATATCATGCGAACGTGTTCCGTGTTCAATGCTACGCTAGCCAGGAAGAAAAGGCAGGACTCTTTAGTAACCTTCACTGAATATTTGGAGCGTTTAGTGATGTAGTCGACTACATGTGGAGTTGAGCTTGCTCGAGATGTGCGTCTTTTCGTACAGTCGTGACAAGGGTCCTGCAGCTCAGGGGCCGCCCCGTTCCACAGAACAATCGTAGCGCTACGAGTTGTGGCTCCTTAGCAACTCCATAACATGCAGGAGTCACCACTCGCATAGCACTACAATTGTTTTGTGGAACGGGCCCCAGAATGGCTAGAATACATGTAGTACTTATCTGGTGAGCTACCTCTTATTACAATACCAGGTGAGACAGACTTGCCACCCGTGATAATTTAATTGTAAATATATTATGTGCATCTATGCTGTGTGTGAAGCTAGAACTGTAGTGCTGAACGTGAGCGATTATAGCATTAAAACAATTATTTTACCTTGGTAAAGATTCCTGATTTTTTTTATTCTTCCTTCGACTTGTTACATTTATTGAACCCAAAGATATTGAAATATTTTGTGAATTTATTGTACTGAATATTATTTAAAATGAAGTTTCACATAAATTAGGCGAGTCGTATAGTGAGGCAATTTGCTTTATTTTGTATGTATCAGCTTTATTTTGTCCTGGAAAAAATGACAGATTTGCTAAAATTAATTGCATGTTCAATTGGTAAATGTGTGTTCATGAGATCTTTTCCCAGCCACTTGATAAAAGCAGGGTTGAAAAAATAAGCAATGCAAAATATGTAGATTAGTATCATGATATTGCATCTAATTCTGTCTTGATGACAGTTGCTTTCAGTATGTGTGTGTATATCAACCAGCTATGAATGAAAACTATTAATTTCAGCATCATATTTCATTTGTAAACCAGAATCGTAGTGCTTTAAATTTCATTGCTTTTTCACAGCATTATTCTGATGTTTATTTTGCACAACCTGTTGAGATTTACCAATTATAAATGGAATTTTGAAGATGTAGTGAGGGTACATAGATGGCATGTAAACTGAAAATCAATAACAAATCTTGTAGTTATTTCTATATTAGTTTTTATTGTCGCAAATGGGTGAAAGATTCCCACGGCTCGCTCATAATAGTATTTAAAGATTGAAATTGGGATTGTTTTTATCTCCTGACGTACATTTATCACATTTTCAAGTCAATAATTTATCTGACATGGCAACATTCTGGGCATTGTCTGCAGTGATTGGAACACCAATTTGTTCAAGCAGTTGATAAAACTTTATTTTAACTTCATATAGGTCTAATATAGATAGCTATATCGAACGGTTATTTTAATTAATATGGCTTTAGGAAGCAAAATTCTGGTCATTATCTCTAGTGATTAGCACATGAATTTGTAACATGTTTAAGCAGTTGATTAAAAGGAATCTCTGTTTTCTGGTGATATTGCTAATTTACTGAACCAACAACTGCGATTGACTATTAAACACAATTAAGGATCTGAAATGCTTTACGATGTGTTGAATTTCCATTGTAGATGAACTAATTTGACATCTCCCGTATTAAATATATTTTGATAGTTATATTTATGCTTTAATTGTTCCGTTTGTATGTTTGTGATCATGTGTAATGTTGTTTGTGATCATGTGTAATGTTGTGCACTTTGGAATGAAATGTGGTGAATTAAAGGTACCACCACGTAATTATCAAGAATGTAACTGATATTGTAAATATGCTAGAATGATACGGAATATACAACTATAAAATGTATAATATGCCTTTGATATATATTTGTGAACACAAAGGCCTGATATAAACGATATTAAATATTGTGCATTCAAATCTTTATCCATACACATCAAAGTATAATGTCTGGGAAATTTATCGTTAACTTTCCAATATTTGTTAAAACAGTAGTAGTCTTGTACAACCAACGATGCTTCCTTCTTCATTGTTGTCCAAATATATCGATTAACCTTTGTCGTGCTGGAGGCAACTGGAGATGCCCATGTAGCACAGTGATTGTGATGTAATGCAGCAAGCAAGAGGAGATTGAAAGCTTTCGTGTCTTGTTTACCCATGTACGTGGGCCCATGCATTCTGCGACGTGGGCATTTGGCTTCCATGTTGGTTGCTACTGTATGTGGATATTGATTTGAACTATTGCAGGGGTTTCAGATGACATCCTTTGCATGTCTGGCTGTACAAAGGATTTAACAGTCATGTCTGGCTGTACAAAGGATTTAACAGTCATGTCTGGCTGTACAAAGGATTTAATTTGTGTACGGTTGTACCAATAATTTAAGTTGTGTGCAGCTGTACAAAGGATTTAACAGTCATGTGCGGATGTACACAGGATTTAAGTCGCATGTGGCTGTACAAAGGATTTAACAGTTGTATGTGCATGCGAGAGAGAATTAAAAGTGTAAAACTTACAAGCTTAATATTTTGCAATGTCATTGCTGATTTCATTTGAGTGAATTCTGTATTATGCAAAATAAAACCATAATTTTTATGCATTATTTTTGTATTGTTCTCCTTTGAAAACAAGATTTTTTAACTTTAATTTTGTACTATGATCAATTGGGATTTGGTCTTTGTCAAGACTCAAGTTAAAAGGAATTGTACACATGGGTGATTTTACCTATGCCCATTTTTATTATTGGTCATATATAGAGCAATATATGCAAGAATCTATGCTTTCAGGATTATTGTTTTACGTCACAGCGGGAATCTTTCACCCATAGGCGACAACAGGATGTAAACAATCATTTGTTTTGAAAATGGTGATGACTACTCATCTGCATGTATTTCATCATTTTCAGGATACATGAAATAAACACAATACCGGTCTTCTCCACAAAGGTGTAGGTTTATCTGATTTCCTCTATTGTAAGTGTATCGGAATATAATATAATAACAAAGTTCTCATGTAAGACAAACAGCTACTAGTATATCGGTGGTGTATTGCATTTATTCCACAGACATATTATTAAAGTACTGTTTGGAATGTGACCGACATCGCTTTCGATACTAACAATAGCGATACGCTGTGCATAGATAAATGCTGACTGCTTTATAGATTCTCTTTAGTATAAAAACAAAAACATGCATAATTTCACAGAATAGGCAGGGTGATTTATTAATCAAATCCCTTATATGCAGGTAGATGGAACGGAAATCCACAATTTTAGTGGCAATTCTATTCTGAAACCCTTGGAATTCCAGAAAAATTAATGTTAAAAAAAATATACAAATTTAAAATAAATATATAAATAAATAAATAAAAGAAATGTATACTTATCTTCTTAAAAATTTAAAATTTTAAATAAATGTATTTATATAAAAGACTTAAACATTAATTTCTTTCTTAATTTTTAATTATATTTTTTTTATGGAATTCCATAAAAATATTTTTATTATTCATATACCGGGTGGTATTGATTCATATGTAATACAGTAAAGGAATATGGAATGCAATCTTTGCTAGACAACAATTGTGCTAGTAGCACTAACATTACATAAACTTGTTCCAAACTGGTTGAACAACAAAAATAGGAGGAACCAGCCCTCCATATTTCAAAATTAGCACTTTTGTATAATTCTTCAAGAAATTCAAACTTTGCTTATTTTCATACCTGCATATAAAAGTCACACATAAGAAAACAACAGTGACATACTGAATATACATCTGTATAATGCTGAAGCTGTTACATAAAAAAAAGTGCATAGATTCGTGCAGACTTCAACTTTGGCAACAGACATTGCATTCTTTATATCAATACATGGACTATTTTGTAAAAATTATCAAAAACAATCATTAACAATTGGCCATCTTTGATTTGAGCATCTCCACTCTACTTGTTATATGATATGTGATATGTTTCCAGAATACCAATGTTCAACATTCATGCAAGTGGAAGGTATTTCTTTCTCTCTCGGTAAATATCGTAAAATACACATTTAATAAAATGTGCATTTAAAAAACAAAAACAAATATGGTGTATCACAAAAGGTGAGCATTGTAAAAACATAATATTTGCATGACAAATATATATATATACGAATATACATACTTATATAAGAAATATAAGAAATACATTCAATGCATTGTGTTATCTTACATTTGGTGTTTGAAACAGGTAATACTTTCCTACAACTGATCCCATGTAGCCACGGAGGAAAGAAGACACAACTTGAAAGACCACACGCTACCCCCAAATACTGACGCATATGTTTCATTAGGATTAGATATGTGAATATAGTTCTGAGACAACTCATTACTATATGACTAATGCTAACACAGCCAATGGAGAAATAGGAAATTTGTTAATCGATGTACTGGCCCCAAATATGTTGATAAAAATCTAATTAACTTGATCTAATCTAATTAAAGCTTATACCTGTACCTACAAATATGGCAGTATTGTAATTTGCCGAGAAGTGATAATTTTCTTTTGTTGATATACAATATTTAACCAGATTCTTCATGGATTGCGTTGCAACAGAAGTGATTTCTTGATGGCTGGCTGGTACAAACTAACAAATGTATTTATCCAGAAACCCATCTCACACGTTAACTACTTTATATTAATGCATCTCTATTTTTAAAGAAATTATTAATAACCAGTATATTTATTAATATTGGCAACTTGAGAATTCAATGGACTAGATTTGCCATCAATACATCTTTTTGTATCTATGCCTTTATAAATGAAAAGAAATATTGCAGTCATTCTTCGAACAAATGTTTGGTTTCTTTGATGAGTTACAATATATGAATGATACCAGTACAGAAAAGTATTCTGTCTAGACTATGGTAACCATGAAAACATGACATGCAGTATTAAAGGCACAATTCTTCATAAACATGAAATGGAATGATGTTGATGAGCAACCTTTTCTAGATGAGTATAATGTCGACATGAAATATTTGGTCAGTATTTATTTTACATAATTCAACTCTAGGAATGTTTTCATGAATGAATTGGTTAAAATAGTGGTAGTCCAGTTCCGCAATATTCCCAAATTAAAAAAAAATAAAGTTAGTAAAACAATGATTTCTTTTTCTCTCTATCTTCAGATATTAAGCTGATAATGCCTCAACAAATAACAAAATAATATATAGTATGTGAAACAGAACAATCGTAGCACTATCTTTGCATGAATAGGAAGTTAAGACCCTGACAGCCTTATGATCATTCCATTAAGTGGAACCAATATCATGAAAATTAAACTTAATTATAATAATTATAATTATAACATAAGGACAAATAAAATACCTTCGTTGTTTTAGTAAAAATCCATACAAATGGTCAACTTCATAAAGATTTGATTACATGCATCTGTAAATTCCAAGGAAAGGTCGTTAAGTAAATAAAAACAAAAATAGAAATATTCATCAGGCATGGTAACAGACAATTGTCATGCCTGATTAATAAATCAAAAAACCAATTTTGATCCCATGCCTTTGTAAATATGTTTAAATAAATTGTTTAAATACATTTTAAAATAAATTTCTTAAATAAGAACACTCCAATGTCAATCAAATTGACTGAAGATAACGTCTTCTGCGAGGTGTAACATGTCAAAGGTCAGACCGAATGTAGTCTCACAAAGCAGTCCTCTCGTTGTACACAACGACAGCCTCATTCTGGATGAGAGTGTCCGTATCATCTGGGAGTATTGCCAGGTTTCCCGTGCTTTTCATCACAGCAATAGCCGCCGCACTCTCGCTCCGCATCCGGTTTTTCCGTTGGCTGCGGTCGGACTGAAAAATACGGAAACATCAGTTAATAAACTTTTAACAAAATATTTATATATTTAAATAAATTATTTATATATTTAAATAAATTATTTTACATTATTTAGTATTTTTAATTCATAATGGTTTTTTTCTTTTTTTGTTGTAAATTTTTTTAAATTATTTTCTTTTAATTTAAGTGCTTAACCATAATGTATCTGAGATTGCTACAAGAACACAACAGTCTCATAGTAGTAGATACAAGAGATTTGAGAAACACTACCCTTCACATACTGTTGTAGTAAACCTACACACATCCGATTGTACCGACAAACCAAAGGTGATATCCGCACACATCGCATCCAGATATTTTCCTGTGAGTGAATTTGTTCTACTCTCCACTGGGGAAGAGGTTTTGGTACAAAGTTGACCCATGATGGGATTCAAATATATTCTGAATGAACTGACCTGTGAGTAGACCTCGTCAGCTGTCATTGATGGGGCGTGGGGACGCGGTAACGTTGCATATGCACTTTCTGTAAAATATGACGGGTTCTCAATTCCTGAAAAACAAATCCACAATTTGTTGTAAAATATACAACAGCATACTGCAACAGATGATATAAATTTATTACTTCTACATGTGTAATTTTTTAAAGAGAAAAATAATCCACCATTTTAATATTACGTGACAGAGAAATAAAATCAGCAGATAAATTTAACATGGTATGTATATCAAGATGTGATACCGTGAGATAATTCAGTAGTTTCTCAAGATATAAATCTATGGATGTACAAGTTAAGAAACCTTTATAATTTTAATAGATTTCAAAGGTTCATATTACCAATATTTTAAAAAAAAATTCAAACGCATTATGAATTTATGTAGCACAACACACATTTTTCTAATTTGAAAACTTTTAACTAATCCAAAATTTTCAGAATTGTATCTCACTGCGGCAATTGATATAGAGTTTCAGTAGACCTCGCATATAACCTACTGAATTTGGAAGTCCTGGTCATGTCTAACGCTAATTACGGACCGCATATAACAGACAAAAATAGTCAGTCCCATTTAGGACGCTATATGCAAGGCCTACTGTATTATTGGATACCACATGCAGTCGACTTACCAGATATAGTGAATACGGAGTCGCCAGATATACTCTTGCGTAATTTACTAAAGAAACTGTCGGTTCGCTTCACTGCATTTGTGGTAGAGGCTGACCTCTGAGATTCAGCCTGAAAATAACAATGTGCATTGTATGAATAATAGGATTAATAAGACAATTGGGGCAGTTTTCAACTATCATGGACCCAGTATTACTTACCTTGCTTGGGCATAAATTAGACAAAGAATAATAACATTCACCCTGGATTATATATAACAAAAAATATATAACTCTCTTTTGTTCTTTATCTCTCTCCCTCCCTCTTTCCTTCTCCTCCCCTCTTCTCTATGTGTCTGTCTCTCTCGCACTCTTGGGGGTCTCTGTGAGCGTGTGTATCACGTGTGTGTGACGTATGTGTGTGTGTGTGTGTGTGTGTATTTGTACACATTGAAATAGATCAACAAAAATAATAAACTGCATAATCATTATAAGATTGAACGTACCTCGTTCATATTGGAGTCCACTGAGGTGGGAGATTGCGGAACAGGGTTGTGTGAACTAAAGCTACCATAGCGTGGTGCATCGTCAGTGGTTACGTTGTCACTGGGGTTGTGTGTGCTTGTGTCATCTTCATCTTCGGGGCTACCAGGGTCCAGTATTTGCCTGAAAAGAATTTAAAACAAATATTTATTTCCTATAAATGTTGAATGACTCCACTTTTCAAGGCAGATTGCATGCTAATCATAAAGCAAATGTCTTTAACTTCGACACATCTTTTCATACGACTAACAATTTTTTCATGTTATTTCTCCCTCAGAAAATTATATAAATTTCTGCATTCAGCTTTGTGCAATGATTTGAAGCTTTGTGAATTTTTATCAATGCAGACTTTTATCTTATCAAACAAACTTAATATAAAAATGTTCATAGTATTTTATTCTGTTGGAAAAATATATTTGAGGTTATGGGAGCACATACAAAATTCATGATATTTTATTCTATTGGGAATTATTTTTTAAGCATCATGGCATTTTATTCTGCTGGGAAAATATAAAAATTCATGGTATGTTCTTCTGGTGATTTTAAATTCTTACCTATCATATCCTGAGTCTCGTTTGGTGATCTTGATTCCAGATATCACAGACCTCACTAAAAAGTAGAAAGAATAATCCTTATTATTGTTTAAATACCACTTCAAGATGGCAATATTTCAGCCATAAGCGACCACCTACAAGCCATACAGTGTACACATCAGCCATGAGAAATATCTGACCAAATTACTAGAATTTCCTATACTATAATCCTGTTCATTTAAATAGTGCTCATGTTTTTTAATTAATAAATTACACAGGTGTCTGAGCCGAGTTTGATTTATGTTTTCATGAAAACGGACCCAAACCACAGTAGATTCTGGTTATGTACATCTCCAACATGCACAATGGCATTTAACAGTGTTTTTAACATTTCCACTATATATATTTCATTGTTGCTGTTTTGGTTACAAAATCATTACAATATTACCCACATGCCCCTGTGAGCTTGGAAGATTTATACATTTATAATATTATATTTCAAGGCTGGTGACCTTAATAAAAACAAGAATATTTAATATGTTCTATGCAAACAGAAAACAGATAGAAATAATAGTATGATTCTCACATTCCAAGAATAAGCAAGTTTAAAAATAAAATAGAAAATCGTAAATTCAAATAATACCCATAAAAACCTGGCATTCAGATTAAAAACAAATAATATTATCCTAAAAACAATATATAATAAATTCATAAAGAAAATAAGACATAACCAGTGCAGAAAAACCTGTGTTGAAATATTACGAATTATTAAATAACAAACAAAAATATGGATCAGCTCAATAAAAATGTAGCAATGTACAACACATGAAAAATATTCTCTTTGTGAAGTATATCAAAGCAAGTGATCAAATTAAATGTATGCATCTAAAATATACCATACCAAAACAGAGGTGAACCCTCTGTTAGAATAGGCCTCATATGCTGCTCAAAATAACATAAGGATTAGAAGTTCAATAATTCCAGTGAACCAATTTATTACAAAATTATTTGTCAATGGTTTAATACATGCATTTTCCTTTTATAAGGTTATTTGAGAGATTGGGAAACCTTTCTGATGGATTTCTATACAGAATTATCTTTTGATAATTTAAATGAGGTGGTATGAAATCATTGCCTTCACTAGCTATGTGTTAACCCTCTCTGTGCTAAAGGCAACAGGATATGCCCTAATGTGCTTGTGATTAATCCAGCAGGGAGAGGGTTAAACTATCGGAAACATAAGCCTGGATAAAAAATCCATCAGAAAATGTCCCTAATCTCTCAAATAACCTTATAAATAAAAAGATTCAAGTAAAAAGAAATATCCCAGTAGAAGTAGCTTATTTACTAGAGTATGTTTAACACATTTCAAAATTTCCCTTATGTTACGAAAGTTTCTTTTTTAAAATCCTTCTTTATCACATCTCAAAATTGTCCTTATCTTACAAAATTACTTTAACATTTTTTATTCTTCATTTACATTTTTTTTTAAATTTTCAAAAACCCAAGAAGCACTTACTATATTGTTCTCGGCCAGCCTGTCGTCGCTTGAGACATCGCCAGATAATGATGGCAATGATGACGAGGACGAAGACTCCGGCTGTCAGAGATCCAGCTACAATCACTGGTAGCTGCTGCTTGGAGGTCAAACCGGTGTCCATTAATATAGAGGCAGCTGTGAGGAGAACAGCATCTGTTGTCAGGTCAAAGGTCGTTGTGGAGGACATTGGGGTCGTCTCAATAACTGAAGAGGGAAATTGCTTTGGTAATTTCTATGAGGAATAAATATATTTTGTTTTATCAGTTTTTACACGTTTTTATTTGATTAAATTCTGAGGACATAAATTTAAAAATATATTTTGAGGTGGTCCCTCTTCGTCAAAACTTACATGCAGTGCTGATCACAACATACTGAGACGGCCCATCTCCAGCCATCGTTACTGCGGCAACAGACACATTGTAAACTGTAGCCGGACTAAGCTGACCAATGGTGATGTTGAGCCGTGTGGTGGACACAGACAAAGTAGGCCCTTTCTGATTGGTTGATACTCCTGGACGACCTAAAAATGAATCCGTAATGAATACAAAAAATAATTAAATCCTTCTTTTATTTTATACAAAAAAATCTGTTTAGCGACTCTTTCAAGATTCTTTCACTTATATTATGGCTTGTCAGTTTATGTCAGGAGGAAAAAACCCATAATATAACATCCATAGTGCTGAATGTTGCAGTAAACCTGCGAGCACCGGCTGGTACTGACAAGACCAAGGACGATAACTGCATTGCCACAGTACAGGTCCCTGTTCCACTGAGCGATCGTAGCGTCGACAAGAGTCGAAACTCCCTATATGTTAACATGATGTCACGACTCTCAAAGAGCTACGATCCTTCTGTGAAATGGGGGACAGACGTCGCACCCTATCACAATGTATAAAACTCCTGCAATTTCACTGCCAGATATGAGGACTGGTAAGTCTGATAAGTTACCCGTCTGAGAAGTTACATGTGGGCGTGCAACGATAAAACGTTACCAGTCCTCGCTGAAAATAACCCGTCACGGACGTGCGGACAGGCTCTATTTCGAACACTGCCTATCATGATTACATCAGAAAAATACTTGAATATCCAAAACTGTAGCCAACATAAAAAACAATGATCATAAAGAAGAAACAATGGCTTCTGGTGATACCACAATAAGGAAAAAGTAATGTAAACATTGGTTACTGTTACTAGTATGATCATACCGTGGACATCACCAGTGGCGCCATCTTCCATCAGACTCCCGATGGCAAAGTACGTCACAGTGTAATGTGTAATGTTTCCATTCGTAATGGATGGTGGCCTCCAGGACAGGGACATGGATGTGTTCGTTGCTGAATGTCCCACAATCTCTACCCATCCTGGAACTGTAAACAACCTCAATTATTGGTTGCAATCTTGTATTCCTTAAAGTGGCAATATCATCTTCTGCATGCAATATTATTAACTAATCATATTTTGATTGTATTTTACTTTTTCTTCATAATATTATTATAAATTGGGATTTAGAGTCGCTTTCAAGATTCTTTCACTAATACCACTACTTGTCAGTGTAGGGCAGGAGGAAACCCACAACATTTGTAGCGCTGATTGTTGCAGTAAACATGCGAGCACTGGCTGGTATTAACAAAATCAAGGATGATAACTGCATTGCTAACTCTAGTGCGATATTGATATAGCATCACAAAGGTAACTTTTGTAAACATTGATGCAGGGCCCATGGGGTGGGATTTGAACCTGGAACCTTTGGTTGCGAAGTCAAAAGTTCTACCACTGCGCTACCAGTTGCCTTCATAATATTATTAACACTTACCATCAGCTAACGTTCGGGCGACAACTGGTGAGAATGGCCCGATCCCTGGCTCCACCTGGAGAGTAAAAACGGCAACTTGGACCTGATACAAAGTCCATGGGATCAGTTCACTGAAAAATACAAACTACCATTGGTTAGGAATGTGTAAATCAATTTTCAGCAGAAAAAAATAAATTGTGGAATTGTTGAAAATTGTTATTCCTGGAAATGGCAAAGTAGAATACATAAGTTTTTTGTTTGTTATTTCCATTGAATAAAAGGCTTCCACTGAACAATTATTTGTATATGATTTATTTACATAAATATATTTTATGATACACGTCAATATTGCATTATTATTTTTAAAGAGCCCATGCACCAAATATTCAATAAGTTTTACCTGATATTGACATGAGAGACTGTTGTGGTGGCAACGGTTAGATTTACCCACAATGCCTCTCCCTGGTTCCGGTACCGGACTATACTGCCATCTACTCTACTCTGCCAGAGCGTTGCCTCTGGAATCTGTAAATATACAACACGCTAACCGTTTCAAATAATTTTGCAATTAGGTCTGAAATGGATAATTGTTTTAGTTGGAAGACTGGGATAAAATTTCAATATCCAGTTATATATCATGCTTTGTTCATTTGTACCAGCCGTGGTGGATTTGTCTTAACAAAACACACACTTATTACAGGCTATCTTCCCATTATAAACAGAAAATGTTTAAAATGACAAATCACTGACATTTCTCTTGACAATACCAAGTTGTGTTTTTTAAAAAGATTTTTGCTTAGTGACATTGTTGCGATTATTTCGTTCACATCACAGCTCATCAATAATTAGTAAACACCCACCTTCCATGATATGGCTACGGCACTGGAAGACAGGACGGAAACTTCCACGTTTAAAGGGGAGATAACTGGAACTGAAGTATGAAAACAATGTCAAGAATACTGATGTATAATATGTCTTTTGCTCACATTCATTGATGATGCATCATTACTATTGTAGTGCATCTTTAAAATTGCACATTGCAAAATATTTAATTTAATTATTATTTTTGTGTGTGGATTAAATCTGTTTAAAGCTGCTTTCAAGATTCTTTCACTTATATCATGGCTTACCAGAAGTATTTAAATATCAATACTGATAAAAAGTTAACTCAGTTAATAATCAACAATAGTTTCTTGAAATTAAACTGAACATAATCCAAAAATGTTAGACAATGTGGAACTATAACTCACCAGCTGGGAGTGTTTCAAATATTGCAGGCGACGATGGCGGGCTGTTTCCTGCAGAGTTTTTTGCCTCCAACACAAGAGAGTAGTTCCTCCAGGGAGACAACTCTGTCAACTCCACCTCTCTTGCCAGCCCCCCTGGCACTTCGACTGTCTGCTGTCTGTCTGTGTTGTACTGGAGTCGTCTGTACTTCACCACAAATCCTAACAATGGACCATTCCATTCTGTGGATGGGGGTGCCTGGAAGAGACAATATAAACATTATAGAAACGATTTTAAAATCTGGAATTGAGTGAATTTCTTAATAACATTGCCACAGGAAATTTCCACAAATATCTGAACATTAAGATAAAAAAAGCAACAAAAAAACTCCATCTAAATATGTTTGTAGTGGGAAAATTGCATCATGAAATCGACAGAAGATCAAAATGTTATGTAACATCGTCTCACCTTCCAAGTAACCTTTATAACATTTGATGAAAGACTGACAGCAGTTATCTCCCTTGGAGCAGCAGTCGGGGCTGGAACACAAAAATATCATAGCAATGATAACTGAAATTCATCACAACCAAGACATCCACTTAGTGCAATATACACATGTCACTATAACAACTTTTCAGGCATATGACTTGTAATACTTGGGTGGCCCCAAATTTTACGCAGCAAACCCCATTTTTGTTTAACATCTCTGCAGATTGGCAGTTGTGATTTTAACATAAATATTGAAATACCAGTTCAACTCACCCGATTCGAGCGTTACAACCCCAACAGGAAGGGTCAGAGGTCCCCAAAGGTCAACCTCATTCTGAATATTGGCCGCTCGCACCTGTACGATGTACCGAGTGTAGGGATGAAGGTCATTAAGGTCAAACTCCTGGTTTGGTAAATTAGGCTCCAGAATGTCTTTCACAGAAAACTCTGAAGATGAGTAAAGATATTACAATGTTTTCTTACACTAATAATGGAATGCCATATATTATTGATATTCTAAGAACAGCCACACATTGTCACTGGCTATCAGAGAAGCAAAACTCAGTTAACCTTCTTAATCCACCAGGCAATCAGAAATGCCCCAAATTAATTATTTTTAATCACTCATTTAGAAAATGGCATTATTGAATCACATCAGAAAAAATAATTCTGAACATAATAAGTATACACACCAGTGGAATTAGCAAGGGGGAGATCACTCTTGTGGTACTGCAACTGGTATTTCCTGATCTGTCCATTAGGTTGACGTGGGACCTCCCATGAGAGACGGACTTGTGTGGCTGATATAGACAGCACTCGCAGTTTGACAGGCTTGGAGGGACCTGAAACAACACACATCATAAACCTGTGTCAGGTCAGCACACTGGTCATGTATTCTCTACATGGATTGTCTCCCCTGGATACTATGCACTACAGGAAATAAAATATCTATATTTTGGTACGTGCATTGAAATAAACGAAAACAATGAAAATCACAATGGGATCCATGCAGTGTTCGAAATTACCACTGGCCCGCTGGCCTGGCCATTTCTCCCAATGCTAAAGGTATCCTAAGGGCCAGTAGAAATTTGCGTTTTTTTTGTAAACATTTGTTATTTGTATCATTAATCGGGCCAGTAAGTTTCCAGCGGTCATTTCAAACACCGGATCCATGTCTGACCCTCCATGTCTGACCCTGCAGGTGCGTTATAATGAGGGTGTACTGTATTTCAGTTTAACCTGACAACAACAGCACCACAGTATTGTTAGCTAACACAACATCCATATATGTAAATTCAGCCAGATTAGCGGAACAAAAATATTATTTTTACAAACCGTACCGGTCTCGAGCGTGACGACCCTCCTGGCATTACTGGGCACTCCCAGACCGGCGGAGTTCTCCGCGGAGACGGTGAAGGTGTACTCCGTGCCGGGGTCCAGGTTCTCCACCTCGTAGTGCAGCAGCGTGTGCGGCAGCCTCCCTGAGAACATCTCGTACTGGGTGCGAGGCCTGCGATAGAATGCACAACAAGGTTATCTTCACAAATCCCCACATAAAATTTAAGCTTGAGCAAGAAATCGTACTCAAAGGTTTTCGTAATCTCAGTGCCTGGTATAAATCTGCAACATAACACAGTGTGTATGTGTGTGTGTGTGTAGTGTGTGTGTGTGTGTGGTGTGTGTGTGTGTGTGTGGTGTGTGTGTGTGTGTGTGTGTGTGGTGTGTGTGTGGTGTGTGGTGTGTGTGTGGTGTGTGTATAACTTAATTAGACATTTATTTAGTTAGGTCTTTTTAAATGGGGTTTACAATTCCGCTTTCAAGAGTATTGTATTTATTTCACGGCTTGTCACTTTTAGGGCACAATGTTGCAGTAAACCTGCGAGCACCAGCTGGTACTGACAGACCAAGGACATTGAAGCCAGGTCCCTGTCTCTGTCATTATCATTCATGTGCACCTATTTTCCAATACAGAACTGTTAGTCTGACACTATTGGGAATCAAACCCAAACCATCCAGTCTGTAGTCTGCCACTCTACCAACTGACCTCTTCTTGAAACTGATGGCGAATGCAGAGACGTTGGTGTGCGGTTCCTGGGAGTTTGGGATCCACGTGAGTTCCACCGATGACGCGGAGAGCGGCACCGCGCTGGACAGGATCGGAGGATTGGGCGGTTCTGTAACCATGACAACGGAAACCATGGAAACACTGTCTCATCGAACGTAATGCAGCTTGCTACTAATATATTACCTAGCATCCAGAACCTAATAATGCAATATTATCAGATTATGGATGAAGACAGTATAGACCAAGTCAGTAATCAGTATCATTAAAAATTGATATATTTAGATGAATTAAATGTGATATCGAGGTGAATCATGTACTTACCTATCACAAAGACTTGAATGGCCATGGAAGCTGTTCCTACGCTATTGGTTGCCTGGCAACCATACTCTCCTGAAACATGCAGAAACAATACATTTTCAGATAATGTGAAATAAGATTTGTTATTTATTTACTAATAAATTATTTATGTCATAATTATTTGTTTCACTGCTTGTTCTTCCACATTGTTATTATAATTCTCTGTCAGAGGAATATTTATAATGAAAATAATTATTGTTATTTTCCAAACTTTAAATAATCGGGTCAGTGGATCCGTAAACTAGGGCCAGGTTGTTTGCAAGTGCCATTAACTAATGATGTCATTAGCCGTTATTTCTGCTTTGACTTTCAATGCTAATGTAATGGAGCATTAGTGTTTCATACAACCGGAGTGAGTGAATATAGAGTTTAACGTCGCTGCAGGAATCTTTCACCCATTTGCGACGATCATACAACTGGACCCAAGGAATTAAATAACTACAACATTATTACTTAACGTCACTTTGAGAATCTTTCATCCATATTCAATAACAAAAATGTAAGCTGGTATAAATAGTGCTTGGTATGTTCAGTAAATATAAACACCATACAGATGTGTGATATATGATGCTCATACTGGTCTTGGCCAGCGGGGTTACGGCTCATTCGGTAGAACGTTGGACTCATAATCCAGCAACTCTGGTTCGAATCCCAGGATAGGCAGGTCCTGTTTCACGACAAGTCAATAAAAAGGGATGAATTTTTTTTATTTCTTTTTACCTGAATCTGATGGTGTTGAAAATTTAATTCGCAAAGAACCTCTCCTTGGAAACGTGATTCGTCCATCTAAAGATTCCTGGATAACATCACCGCTGTGCGACCACTCAATAGAGGGAGCCAGTGTTCCCTGGTGAACGCATTCCAGATGGATTGTCTCCCCCTTATCGATGACAGGTTGCCCTGCTATTTCCTGTATGTTTGGAGGCACTGAAAAAAACAAGATGCATGATGGGTATTATAAATATTGTTTCTCGAAGCTCGAAGCTCTCATATCCACTAAGTGGCCGATAGCGATATATATGAGATTGCTACACAAGTGCTTATGGTCTCGTAGTAGATATGAGAGCTTCATGAATTGATACCCTGGCCCTGAGATTATGAAACTTGTTTTTAGAACAATTTCATGCTCAACTGAAGGTTTTCTTCACAAATCCTCATATACGGTTTGAACTTGACCTTTTCTTTTTAAATTTGAGTTCAGAGTCGCTTTGAGTTCAGTTTGTCAACTTGGCAGGTACTGACATATCAAGGATGATATCTACATTGCCACTCTACAGATAGCACATCCTATCAATATTATCATTAGTAATATTATGTGACTGAAGTTATACATTTGACCCCTGACCTCTGAGTTCAATGGAGCCAGTCTGGGAGTCCTGACCGACATCGTTGATGGCGACACACGTATATTTCCCGACGTGCTCCCACGTGACTGGATTGATCCGAAGTGTGATCCGATTGGACAGCAGTGACACTCCCTCTGGAAGATTCTGTGTGGACTGAAATACATACACAGCATGGTGTGAATTGAGAATCAAATAGACAATTGCATTTGATTATTAAAAAAATAGATACAGATGTATCTATAGGTGCAAAAAAACAAACACATTGGCATTCTTTTTTTTTGTTGAGTTTAGATAAGTTTTCAAGATTCGTTTACTTATATCACAGCTTATTAGTTTAGAGCAGGAGTGAGTGAATATAGAGTTTAACGTCGCTGCGGGAATCTTTCACCCATTTGCGACAAATTTAGAGCAGGAGGAAACCCGCAACATCTGTAATGTTGAATGTTGCAGTAAACCTGTAAGTACCAGCTGAAACTGACAGACCAAGGATATTGGCTTTTTAGACAGTTGGCAAGAAGTAGTTTACATTACATTGATTACCAAGATAAATTACCTATGAATATCACATTGTCCGAATAAAGTGCAATGTGTACTTACATTAAACAGCCAAAGTATTTTAGGCTTGGGGTTTCCCACTATCTCGCATGGCACCAGAAGCAATTGACCAATCACAACCGTTGAATTCAATGGTCCACTGACAATCCTTGGAGGAACTGGGCAATACAACCAATCATTGACATTTGAACTTTTACATCAAGGTTTTTTTCTTTTTGCAATTGATTACAATTAAAACAGGTATGAGAATGAATGAAATAATATTTAGAATTAAATTCTGCAGCAAGCAAACATTAAGCAGTTAATATTTGACTTTTAGATACATAATTCTCACCAATTTCACTACCATTTTTAATAAAAAGAATTGTAATGGAGTCACTTTCTATATTCTTTCACTAATATCACGACATATCAGTTTTAGGGCAGGAGGAAACATGCAACATCTGTAGCACTGAAAGTTGCAGTATACCTGAGAGCAACCAAGGATGATAACTGTATTGCTGTAATGCATCCTATCAATATCGTGTCAGAAAGGAAACTTTGATGCCGGGCACCCCGGGCGGGATTTGAACTAGCAATGATTGTGCTACATTGCAAAATACAGACAGTTCTGTTTTCAATAGCGTACCTTGTACAGACAGTGTACCATTGGCCCAAGTATTCCCAGCCTCATTCTGAGCTAAACACGAATATCGCCCAGCATCCATTGTCGTGACATTGAAAATACGCAGGGACAGGTCAATGATGTGAATGCGTTGTTGGTCAATTTTCATCAACACATTATCTGAAAGATAAATAGATGAACAGACAAATAGACATGCCAACAAAATTTCAAATATACAACTTACAATATATAATACAATGTTTGCAACCAAATTTAATCCAAATTTAATCCAAATATAAGTGCAATGTCTATTTTTTTTACATTTCTCTGTATACATGTATCAAGCCTGACCAAATGGAAAATTAAGGAAATTTAAAATAATAAATTATTAACTCACAATAAAGTTTTAAAATATTCATATATATATTTATATTAACAATTAACCCTCCAAGCACAAACCTGCATGACCCATCCCAACTAGTTGTAAAGGGTCAATGTTCACAAAAGCTATTGTACTAATGATTATCCTACAATGACTTTATACAATTGGACCCTGTGCAATGTTAAATTATTCTGATGAAAAAATGTACAAGTAACCTGACAAACATTTCAGACACACAATGGTATAGCTAGGGTTAAATTATTTAAAAAATAATTTGTGCTATAGAGCCGCTTTCTGCTAGGGTTGAAAGGGTTAAGCATACCTTTATACCAGTGAGCTGTTGGTCTGGGATCTCCGTAAACGTCACATGGCAATGTGGCCATGTCATCTGAGGTCACAACAAGGTCGCCGATGGAGGTCAAGGTCACGGGAAGAACTGAAATATTGTTTTGAAAGTTAGCGTTGGGCATTGTCAAATTATTATTATTTGTAATATGACATTATAATTACACTGAGATTCTAATTTCTTTATATCAAAACATTCCATCCAACATAACTAAAAAAATAAAAAAGAATTGTATTTCTTTTTTTTTTAAATTGGGGTATAGAACAGCTTTCAGTATTCCAGCCGAACTCACCGATGACTTGAACAACAGCAATTGCCGTCTTTCTCCCAAATTTGTTTTCGGCAATACATGTGTACGTCCCTTCAAATGACTTGTCCACATTAGTGATCCTCAGTTCATGCTTGTTATCTCTGAAGGAAAAACCTTTAACACTGCCTAAAGAATGACTTCATCACATCATGCAATGAGTGAGTAACAGAGTTGTTGTTTTCTTCAGTTTTCTATAGTGAGTGAGTTATCATTTTATGTTGAGCAGGAATTTTTCACCCATACACAACAATTAATATTGTATTATATTATAGTGATGTGGAAATGTTTTAAAAAAAGGATATTTTTTTTCCATAAACGTTTTCCATAGTATTTAAGCAAAATTATGGCAATCTGTTTGTCGGAACATGAACTTGAAGCATCAAACTCAAGACTCTTATAATTGCAGTCTGACAATGTAACTACGAAGCTACCTTGACCTTGTTGTGTAATGAAAAAACAGCCAACCTAAAACTGATCTGTGCATCAGGACGGACAACGCTGCCGTGAAACATCCACGTGACTCTCGGAGCAGGGGAGCCTTCTACACGACACAACAACAGCAGTAGTCTCCCCTTTATCACTCTTTGGTTTAATGGCGGCTCTGTGAAAACTGGGGCACCTGAGTCAAATGGAGAATACAAAAACAATGTTTAGGAATAAGATAAGATTTATTTATGATTAGGGGTTGCTGAAGACATGATAATAAACTTGGTAATTAAATTTGATAAAAATTGTAAAAATTAAGTCTTTTATTTTATTTTATGGAAAACAAAACATATATATATTTACTTTCTATTTACTCAACTGTGAAATACTTGAAGAATGTAAATAATCGTTTGTTTTGAAATTGGCACAGATTTCACAGGTTTCTCGCACATGGCCTATGCATCACAGGTTTGTCTGCACGGATTTCACGGGTTTCTCGCACATGGCGTAACTTTGATGAAGTCACGTTATGTAAATAAACGACTTAAAATGAGCATATTTATCGATAGTGGGTCATTGGGAAGGAATCAATCACACTATGTGGTGCAGGATCATCAGCTCTATAAGTTTGATTTTGGTGTATGAGTCACTTAAAAAAATATGTTACAAGACCATAATTTAAAAATTGGGATTGGAAATTATTCCAAAAATAAAATACAATGTTACAAGAACATAGTGAACATACCTTGGACAACAACGACAGCAACTCTAGACGTCCTACTGGTAGGGAAAGCAGCAGGATTCTCGGCCACACAGAAGTAAGCTCCCTTGTCACTGGCCTGTACAGATGTGAACTTCAAGTCCCAAACACCAGCCTCGGGATCAGCCAGTGACAATGACTGGTCCCCTGCCGACACCGGCAATGGCTGGTAGTCTTTGTACCATGTGACTTTGGCAGGAGGCACGCTGATTGGTGGAATGCAGTTCAAGGTCAAATTCTGACCCGCGAATACTGTGGCACTTTTTGGTTCCTTCTGGAAATCTATTTTTAGGACTGAAAAAATAACATAAAATAGTCATGAAAATATGATTGATTGATAAGCTTAGTTCAACTGATAATAATAATATCATTTTGCTTTTGGGTTGGTTGAATTGGGGTTCGGATCTGTTTTCAATATTCTTTCACTTATATCACATCCTGCATGTTTTATATGCATATACCATACTTGAAATAGGTAAGATTTCCAGCGGTCGTTGGTGCTAACTCAAAGAATATCCTGCCACAGTTAAAACAGTGATACACACTCCCATATTATTAACTGACTCTGAGCTGACTATTCAATCTTTCACCCATTTGCGACGATACTATTCCTTGCTTTACCCCTCGAGTGCCAAGCAGGGGAACAACCAACACATCGGGGCTTGAACCATGTACCTACAGCTGTCCAGTCTGACACTCTAACCATTACACCACAGAGGTGGTCCAGGTGTTGTGTACTCTAAATTAAAGATTGATTATACACATAAAAGAAATATATTTTTTTTGGTTAAATGTTGACCGCTCACCTGAAACTGTGACATTAGACGTCGGCGACGTGACAGACCCGACAGCACTGACGCCCATGCAGTGATATATCCCAGCATCCTCCAGTAGCACGCGCACAAACACAATGCTGCCATTGCTGTGAATGTAGCTGGTGGCAGTGCCGTCTATGATGAGGCCGTCCTTGTACCAGAGTACCCTTGCTCCGTACCCCTCAATGAGACAGTCCAGCACTAGCGCGCTGTTGATGGGAGCTACCACATGAGCTGGAGGGGGGATGAGAAGTTTGGGCTGTTCCACTGACTCTGGAGGGGGGAATAAATGAAGTTGAATTTCTGATATCTGGTCTCAAGATTGCGAAACTTTGTCGAGTATGATTTCATGCTCAACTCAAAGTTTTGTTCACATGAAGTTTTTTTCATATGAAATCGTACTCAAAATGTTTCATAATCTCAGGACCAGATGTCTATTGTTGTGTCAAATACCTCTTAATTATAGTATGTATAATGCACAAAAGTTATCATGTTGTAATAGCAGTGTATAAAACTCCAGCAATTTCACTGCCAGACATGAGGACTGGTAAGTCTGAGAAGTTACCTGTCCTCATAC
>JAUTBV010147797.1:0-10862 GCA_032361325.1 Lepetodrilus fucensis | reverse complement strand
AATACACTTTAATTTGCTGTATTTTAAGTAGGGGAATGTCCTCGTAACTCTCCATTCCTTAAAATTAATTAAGCCTCAGCTCCAATATTTTTACGGAATTAATGAAGCCTCGGCCTCTGCTTCATTATTTTTAAGGAATGGAGAGTTACAAGGACATTCCCCTCCACATAATCTCTCTGGCATTACTCCGTAGCTGACAGTGACAATTGTAACAATTGCATACATTGGATGGTATGTGTATTCTGTTTTGTGTATTTTGTAATTCAACATGCTCAATGTTTTCTAGATTTGAAAGATGCTTTTAAAAACATAATTGTCACGTATGGGTGAACAGGGTGAAAGATTACCACCAGTGTTCGAAATTACTGCTGGAAACTTAATGGCCCCGAATAATGATACAAATAACAAATGTTTCCAAAAAACATGAATTTCTACTGGCCAGCAGTAAATTCCAACACTGATTACCACTGACGTAAAACAATAATTCACTGAACTATTATTATTAAAATTATAGTATGGGTGGGTTTTTTTAAAACTTTTTTTTTTAGTTTGCAAAAGTAACATCAACATTACGATAACTATGCTATCATGATTTGTCATACTAATAATTAGGGGTGACTATTGAGGCCAATTTTAGTATTGCAATAGTTGAAAACAGTATTTCGATAGTATTGCAATTGTTGTGCTTCTATTGCGATAGTTTTATTTTTTAAATAAGTCTTTTAAAGATGGCTAATTATTTGTACTATAGTGGCTAATGTACATATAACTGGTATTTAATGAATAAAATGCAAGACAATAGTGCATTGTTAAATCTTGTTAAACAAAAATGTTAATTGCCAAAAGGAAAATAACATTTATGACATAGTGTTGAAATGCTCGAGGGTTTTCAACTAATTTGGTGTTTAAAAATGGTACACTATCAAAACTATTGATAGTTGATGGTACTATCGACGGAAATAATCGATAGTTCAAAATTACTATCAATGTATTGCTATCAGACCACCCACTATCGCGATCTATCGATAGTTCGATCCATCGTTACACCCCTACTAATAATGCAACAATCTTTAAATAAACCATACATCTGTACTGATATAGTCCCGCAGTGAAAGAGTTTATCAACGAGGAATTGAAATATCTGGTTCTGTGTTGTTTTGCATTGTCTCATGTCTGCATCTTTCAGGAAACAAAGTTACAAAGCAGAAAGAAAATGAAAAGCCTGTCATATCCGCGCCTTCCAACTTTGAACACACAGTTCACGTGGGCTTCGATGCACATACCGGGGAATTCACAGTACGTTTGTATTTTTATACTGATCATACCAACAAATTCAGCATCATTCACCTTAGATCAGATTCATATTTAACCTAGAATTTGCAATTTTATCATACTCGCATCACACCACTATGATGTCAGCAATTCTATGACATATACTGACATTTAACGAGATGAAAGAAAATTGTTGATGTGATTTCTGGGTCTATTGTTATGTGTGTATGATATTGCAGATTCTGTGTTTTAAAAAGCTGATCTAAGGTGAATGATCACATGGTGCATAATTCACACTTCGGTGACTTACTCCATGTAAAGTTCTACAAAGTCTATGTAGAGTGTAGACATGAATTTTGTGTTACTGATGTCAGTTTTCTTTGGTAGTCCTGCATACTAAATTGAAATATTTTAATTAGTTTGAAGTGTAAGCTCAATACAAGAATTGATCTCCAAACTTTGTAAGATCACTGAAAAGTATATGTACTGGTGGAAAGTCCTAACATACCCAGGGCTCTAGACTAACATTCTGAGTTACTTGCCTGCAGAGCAAGTCAGGGCAAGTAGCAAAGGCATCAAATGTGCGTAATGTTAAAAAGTAGGTTGCCCGCAGTGCAATTTAACTTGCCCCTGTACATCGGGCATATGTTAGTCCAGAGCTCTTGATACCTGTACTAGCAGTGTGACAGTTTTTCTTGCATTTTCTCAGGTCAAACTGTGACTAATTTTCATGTACTGAAAGAATACCATTTACAATATTTGTGAAATCTATAATTGCTCGAAAATAAATGTTCAGACAGAATCACGTGAGTAGGATCATGGGTATGGTTTCACAGAGCTCTCTTAGCCGCTGAGACCCTAGCACTCTCTTAGCAGTATTAGCTATATGTAAAGAGAGTGCTATGGTCTCTTAGTGAATAAGAGAGTTCTATAAAACACAGAATTGTCATAACACTATGAGATCATATTGCTTTCGTAGTGCTAGTCCTTATGAAAGCTTTTGAGTACGATTTCATGCTTAAGCTCAAAATGTACATGACGTTTAAAACTTAGTTGAGCATGAAATCGTACTGAGGAAAGTTCTGTGATCTCGTGATCGGGACTACTTGGATGACGATACGTTCTGTGACAATGGCCATGTTTTTTCTGCAGGGTATGCCAGAGTCATGGGCCAAGCTGCTGCAGAGCTCCAACATCTCCAAGATGGAGCAGAAGGAGAACCCGCAGGCGGTGCTCGACGTCCTCAAATACTACGAGACAGCCAAGGAAGTCAAAGAGTCCAAGTTCATGCTCAACCTCAAACCTTCCAGTGAGTCTCACTAGGCAGTGCATGATGTCGGCTAGCCCATGTAGTAGGGGTGGGAGGTAGCGCAGTGGTAGAACATTGTATTTCGAAGCCAACAGTCCCGAGTTCAAATCCTGACCCGGCATCAATGTTAGTGAAAGATCCCTTTCCGGCACAATATTGATAGGATGCACTGTCTGTAGAGTTATCATCATTGGTCTTGTCAGTACCAGCTGGTGCTCGCAGGTTTACTACAACATTCAGTGCAATGGATGTTGCAGGTTTCCTCCTGCCCTAAAACTGACGTGATATTAGTGAAAGTGACTAAGCCCCAATTCAAAACAAAGGGGGGGGAAAGAAAAAGAAGTCTCACAAACTACAATGATGGATTACTTTTAATATGATGGGAATGTATTTCTTTATCATTTCAGATTTGTAATTTTAAGGGATGTTGATTTAATGATTGTTGTAAAAGTTTGCATCATACACATAACAATATATATTCTCTTGCAATAAATATTACATGTTTCTTTAGAACCAGAGGACAGACAACTTTGAAAAACGTTTTGGGTACGGTTTCATTACTCAAATCCCAAGTGAAATTTTGCATTGAGCATGAAATCATGCACAAAAATGTTTCGTATCCTCAGAACCAGGAATACCTACCAATATGCCTGTTCACTGCTTATATTTATGTGTGTATGTCTGTTTCAGGTAGTGCATCTGTGAAGTCTAATTTATCCGATAAACTCTCTTCCACTGTAGTTCTAACACAGGTGAGTTATAACTTGTTGAAGTAGTTTGCTGAAGGACAGTTAACGTCCGACTGAAGATATCAGTTATTATTGAAGCGATTAATGAAAGATGTCTGTTTCACTGAGTATATTTCCCTCCCCATTTTTCAGTCAAAAGAACAGAATTCCACCACCCCCACCCCGAGTGAAGGGGAGGATGATGACCCCCCACCCCCCATAGCAGCACGTCCGGACAAAACCAAGTCAATAGTGAGTCATTGTTTGATTTTACTGAAAATCTGGGTATCCTTTCACAGAGCGCTTTTATCTGCCAAGAGACCATAGCTGTCTCTTTGTAATGTATTACTGTAGCTGTCAACAAAGATAGATGGAGCTTTGTGAAAGGATACCATCTCCTTTAACACACAGGTTTTCTCAGATTGTTCACAGCTGTTTCTGAATGACTTTAAACTCACTACTGTATTTCCCATTCTTGCAGTACACAAAACCAGTGGATGACGACCACCCCAATGAAAAGAATGCTGATAACAAAACAGAAAAGCCGAAAAAGAAGAAAATGACAGATGAAGAAATAATGGAGAAGTTGAGAACAATCGTGTCGCTTGGAGACCCAAATAGGAAATACACCAAGATGGAGAAAATTGGACAGGGGTAAGAGTTATCTCCCTTGAATCCATATCTAGAAATCTTCATGACCAGCTGTGTTACTTTGTGGGAATTAGTTATACTTTGTGGGAATTAAATGTTCTTTGTGGGAATTTGTTATACTTTGTGGGAATTAGTTAAAATTTTGTAGAGATTGTTTATTGTGCAAATGACCACCAGGACCATCTCTTATTTCGAACAATGATTAGTCGGTTTGTTAATTATTCGTAGACATTTAATTTGAATCGTACAATGTTGATGTATTTCTCCAGGGCTTCCGGCACAGTATATATCGCTATCGAGGTGGCGACTGGTCGCGAGGTGGCCATCAAGACGATGAACCTGTCTCAGCAGCCCAAGAAGGAGCTGATCATCAACGAGATTCTAGTCATGCGGGAACACCAGAACCCTAACATAGTCAACTACCTGGACAGCTACCTGGTGTCCGAAGAACTCTGGGTGAGGCGCAAACTTTCACCATGATATCCAGAGATAAAAATATATGTCATTTCAGGAAGGAGATGATGGTAGCGCAGTGGTAGAACGTTGGACCTCGTAGTCAAGGGTTACCTTTCTGATGCGATATTGATAGGATGCACCTACTGTAGAGTGGCAATGCAGTTATCATCCTTGGTCTTATCAGCACCAGCCGGTGCTCACAGGTTTACTGCAACATTCAGCGCTGTGGGTTTCTTCCTGACCTAAACTGACAAGTCGTGATATTAATGAAAGATTCTAGAAAGTGACTTTAAACCCCATTCAACACACAAACACAAATATTTATATTTATATTATTATTAATTTCCAGGTTGTCATGGAGTTTTTGGCCGGCGGGTCACTAACAGACGTGGTCACTGAGACATGTATGGACGAGGGTCAGATAGCAGCAGTATGCAGAGAGGTCAGCTATCAACATATCTTATGTATTGTTTATGCCTCGTATATCAATGTCTAAATAATGTCTTGTTTATGCCTTGTATATCAATGTCTAAATAATGTCTTGTTTATGCCTCGTATATCAATGTCTAAATAATGTCTATTGACATAACAGTAACTGCATTATTATTTACCCGCAGTAATATTATTTACAATAAATGGTCATGGTGTTTTAGAGAGCATTATTTCATGCCTGTTTGACTTATTATAAGTAAAGCCTGCGACTGTTGCAGTGTCTACAAGCTCTGGAGTTTCTGCATGAGAACCAGGTGATCCATCGAGACATCAAGAGCGACAACATCCTGCTAGGAATGGACGGCAGTGTTAAACTCAGTATGTACCGCTGTCGACTAACTACTCTTATACACAGTAACTGTATATGCAGGGATGAGAATCTTCCGCAAATACATGGATTTCGTGTCAATCTTGTAAATCTAGCTGTGGCCTGTGCCCCATGGACCCTGGCTGTTTCAGCTGAGGACACACTTTCTTATCCTCATCCTTCCATTTGTAGTAATTTAAGCATGCCTTAGAGATGTGCATTTTATTTTTATTATATATATATATATATATATATATATATATATATATATATTTCTTTTAATTATTATTTCATTATTATTATTGTTATTGTTACACTCTCCTTCACCTGTTTCAGCTGACTTTGGTTTCTGTGCTCAACTGTCGCCGGAACAGAGCAAGAGATCCACAATGGTCGGCACGCCATATTGGATGGCTCCGGAAGTCGTAACCAGGTAAGTGACATAATTTGTCAGTCAAGTTCTTTGTTTTACCTTTATTTACATAGCTTTCTATATCTTAAATTCACCAGAGACCGGTCTTATTTAATTACACTCGTCTTCATCTCAAACTGTAACACACAGAAGATATTCCTGGAAACAAATACCTTAAAGGAACAGTTGGTAGATCGCTCTTCTAGTAGATGACAAATTGCAGTTATCTCCCTTGATGACTGTTGTCTTGGGTGGTGTTATATTGACAGTCTTGGACAGCCAGAACGTCTAAGGCATGAATGGAATACGGGACAGGTGTGTCCAGGACGCGTCCAATCTGTCCACATTCAAGAGGTGGTGTAGACCATTCAGCAGCAAATTAATGACATCACAAACACAAACTGCAACAGTATTTGCCTCGGCCCTTTACTTCCTGTGAATGGACTGTACGGGCTGCTCCATTCACGGACTGGACAGGTCTGTCCAGAATGTGTCTCTTCGACTGTGAATGGAACACCACCTTGTTTTTTCAAGTATCACTTTTCATGCTTGTAGTAAGATCAAAGTTCCTAGTCAGTGTAATTATCTGTAATGTGTGGTGTGTGCAGGAAACAGTACGGCCCCAAGGTGGACATCTGGAGTTTGGGCATCATGGCCATCGAGATGATTGAAGGCGAGCCACCGTATCTCAACGAAAATCCGCTCAGAGTAAGTGTCCTTCGTGTCACCAGTCTACTCAGTGTCCCTCCTGTCACCAGTCTACTCAGTGTCCCTCCTGTCACCAGTCTACCCAGTGTCCCTCCTGTCACCAGTCTACCTAGTGTCCCTCCTGTCACCAGTCTACTCGGTGTCCCTCCTGTCACCAGTCTACTCAGTGTCCCTCCTGTCACCAGTCTACTCAGTGTCCCTCCTGTCACCAGTCTACCCAATGTCCCTCCTGTCACCAGTCTACTCGGTGTCCCTCCTGTCACAAGTCTACTCGGTGTCGTTCTCTGACAGTCTCACATTTCCTGTAGCTGATATGTCACCATACTGTGGTATTTTTGTGTCAAATTCATCTCGCCACAACTGCCTTTCTGTCTCTTGCCTGCTGTCTAGTTGGTAGAAAATGTTTCCTGGCTTTCATTGCATATGGGTGGAATATTCCTGCAGTGACCTAAAGTAATAAATGAGTGTTACTTGTTCTATATTTGATTGCCACTGTATTCTGTGTTGTTAGCTGATTGCCAATGTCTCGTGTTACAGGCTCTGTACCTGATTGCCACCAATGGCAAACCGGAGATCAAGGAGAAGCAGAAGCTGTCGCCGGTGTTCCAGGATTTCCTGGACAAGTGTCTGGAGGTGGATGTGGAGAAGAGGTCATCGGCATCAGAACTACTTAAGGTATAGTATACAACACGAGTGTGGGTCGACACAATCGGCATACATTTCACAAATAGGATTGTGGCAATAGTCCTGGCATAAAGTCAACATTCTCATGTGATTACCATCAAAGCCCAATTAAATAATACGTGTTCCAAAATATTTCGGCCATCCCGACCTTTGTCACAATAATTCAGAGAACTCTCACTTTATGTTAATACTTATACATTCATTGTTTCAGCATCCCTTCTTACGGTTGGCGAAACCCTTAGCCAGTCTGGTACCACTCATCATCGCTGCCAAGGAAGCACAGAAGGGTCATTGAAATCCCCCGTCAATCAAAACGATGCAGCTTCAGTCTGAAGACATCAATTGTAAAAGCTTCTTTGCAAAAAGCTGTGTGAAAGATTTCTACGATCTGCCATTGAGTTGGGACCAGAGGGACTGCTAAGTGGAAGCCACTAGAAACATGTGTATCATTTCTCGAAGCTCTCGTATCAACTATGAGACCATAATGCTCTCATAAGTGCACAAGCCCCCATGTATTAGAGATGGCTACGGAAGTGCTTGTGGTCTTGTAGTAGATACGAGAGCTTCGAGAAACAAATACACTGTCTTCCAGTAACTGCTGGGAAGTGTTACAGAGCTTCAAAGTTGTGCGGACATTGAGAGAGACTTATGCAAGGCGTGTTGTTTGCCTAATGGCTGTGTATCGTATCGTGACCTGGCCGGGGTCATGTGATTGCTCAAGGAGATGGAGATCTGGGGCAGTACTGTATACCACAATTGAAGCACCAGCTGAACTTACCTTACCGTCAAGTCTTGGCATCACGTGAAAATGTTACTGAATAATTGTGCTTGTTTATGTGAAGATGTGTGTGTGTTATTTTATTAACTTAGTGCTGTTATCACTCATGATGTAGGAGAGAGTCAATAATGTTAAAAATCAAAGTTTACGTTTGCTAATCAATGCCAGGATCTGCTCGACAACAGTATTGTTTTTGGTCTTCTTGGTTAAGCTGCCTTACAATGCTTGTAGGAAACTTCTCGTGATCTTGTACATTCAGTGGAAAATAGATTAACTCCAGAAGAAAAATGGATAGTTTTTAGGCTATTGGTGTACAATGAAGTTGGGTTAATTTTTCAAAATTGTACTAGTTCTATGTTCAATCCAAATTTATAAAATAATTTGTGTGTTTCCACTATTCTCCAACACAAATCTATATAATTAAAAAAATGCGGATAAATGTGCATGTCAAGATGACCCTTAGTTAACTCTGTTATTATCCAATAAGATAGCTTTTTACAAAATCCTGTCCATACTTTTGACTGGTTCTACCCTATAAATGGTGTTGCCAAGAACTCATAGTGCTGTGCGACTATATCTGTGTTGCATGGTAGTGGAATATTTATTAAATTTTGCTGCCGTAGGGTATTAATTACACCAGTTTCTACTGGGCAACTGTGGAAGCATTTAATAATGGCATTTCATATTTGTGTGTATCTGACATTTTGCTGGAATCGTGTGCATGGCAACACTCATTTTGTAGTGTAAAATATTATAAAGCTTAACATGCAATTTAATGTAGATATTTTGCAAATTACATGTTGAATTTAGACTAACAAATGCTATAATCGTTTTTGATAGATATGCTTTAGAACATTTTTATTTGTGTACTCAAATAACTCTTTGAAATGCTTTTTGGTATTTTTCAGATTTAGGAAATTGAATTTTACAATTGAAACCGATTTGTTATAAGTTTCAACATTGGTAATTATGTGATTGTGAAACATTGAACTCAGTTTGGAAAGTGATTTGTATTTGTATTGTCAAGTCAATGGCGTTCTATTCTCCAATACCTATATTGTGAAGCTGGTATGACTATGCTGGCATCCACGTAGCGTATTTATTACTGAGAATCATTGGTCGATAGCATACCTTCCTTTAGTGTTGTGTACACCACAAATAACCAGAGGGCTTCGGTAGAATGCTTTCTATTGTACATACAGCAAGACACTGCACTGTAATTCATAGTATCAGCTCGCTGAGTATAACCCAATGCCATACGAACATTCATATCAAAAACAGTTTCAACTTCCTGCTTGTAGTTCTCATTAATGTTAATTTAACGTAACTCTTTTCCTGCTACAGGAAACTCAAGATGCCATATAGATTAGTGATTGGGATTAGTCCAGCAGGAAAGGGTTAAAAGGTTGGTTTCTGCAGAATAAATATTTACCTGTTGTATGTGCTTCAAATTAAGATGCTGCAGTTACCTTCATTTCATGACATGTCGAATGGTTTGTAGGTGTTTTTTATTGTCATACTTAGCCGCTCCACAATTAAATGGATCCTGGTGTTATGTTGTAGCAATGTCATGACAATGCTGTGTAGTGTCAATTCTCTGGTCAAGGCAGGCCTTGGTCAAGCTGTACCCATTGGAAATATTGCGTAGGCGTAGGGAGAACTTCATGGCAGAATATTGCATCACCAATGTCAGTAATTATTCAACATATCATGATTGTCAAAATACTACATACTGTACCAAATAACTTCACAGACCGCCTGAGAGTGAAAACTTCCCAGGTAGTGTTGGAACTAAGTGTTTATTGTCATCATATCTATGTCGTAATTTAATGTTTTTGCTTCATTAATTTTTGTCGTCCTAACTTGTCGGATCCGACGTGACACTATAACCACTACCATTCACCTTGGCAACAGTAACTATGGTAACTTTGGTTGTGATAGATGTTGTCAGTACTGACATTGTAAGACCGTTACGCCATTGGGTGACAATCATTATTCTGCACTTTTCAGTTTTGTATACTACTTTCCTACAACAAACTAACATAACCACTGATATATGATCAGTTTTGGCATGGGGTAGTCTTGTTACTAAATATAGAAACTATTAATAGCCTTCTCCTTGTTGGATTAGTCATTGCTATATATAGAAAGCGTCTCCGGTTGCCGCCAGGAGGGAGGAGGTTATTATATTAATAGATAAAAGTACTAATTAACTAATTATTATAATTATAGTCTAGATATGACAATATGTTCCATAGTTTATACAGTAACACAACTGTTCATGCAACATCTACTAACTCCTGGTATTAGTACACTCAATTTAATTCTGCATTAAAGTGAAAAACAAGTCGTACTACCGTATTCTATCATCTTTAAAGCAACAACTAAGGAAAGAGATATTTAATATTTAATGGTATTTCTGCGTCTCTAAAATTGTTCTCTTTATGCAGTAGTTTATTTGTCTTGTGTCCAGCACTATGTATATTGCTGCCCAGATTTGGCGTGGCGCCCCCCCCCAATTTGCATCTCAATGGGCCAGGGCTTCCTGCGTACATCGTCACCAAGGCCTTTCATATTTTATATGCTTTGCATTTTATTGGTGCTATCAGGTATAATTGCAAACGCTGATGCGAGTTTCTAGGTTTATACGACTTTGTTGATTTTACAATGCACAAAGCTGTCCGGCAAAAGACAGCTAGATTTCTTAAGTAATTGTGTACTTGTTTGGGATATATGTCAATTGTACATTAAACATCGTCATCATGTCATATGTTGTCTGTTTTTACTTCAATAGTTGCAAGAGATGTTCAGGTTTTAATTTAGATGTAGAGCAATGCAATCTTCCATTTCATGAAGCTCTTGTATCTATATATATATATACTTACGAGAGCTTCATCTAAATTAAAACCTGAACATCTATATATATATACTTAACAAGTGTACTTATAGCTCTTGTATCAGTAACAATACATGACAATCAGGGATGCAGGAGCGTCAATAAATGAGACGCAGTAGTTGTACATTCATCTTATCTGTGGACGAGATTCTTCACTGGCGCCAGTCAT
>JAUTBV010147786.1:0-10863 GCA_032361325.1 Lepetodrilus fucensis | reverse complement strand
GTCAGTTTAGGGCAGGAGGAAACCCACAAAATCCGTAGCGCTGAATGTTGCAGTAAACCTGCGAGCACCGGCTGGTATCCTACTGACAAGACCAGGATGATAACCGCATTGCCACTCTTGGTGTATAATTAGCTCCGGTATAATAATTTGGTAGGTTTTGTTAGCACATTTCACGATTTCTGTTCACAGGTGTGATCTGCAAAATGATATTTATCACAGTTCTGGCCCTGGTTACACATGAAGTTCACAAATACTTTGGCACCTCTGGTAAGCAATTTATTGAATCACAGAAGATTGGTTACGATGTCAGGTAACCTTTCATGAACCCTATTGTTATTTTTAGACAAGTAACAATTACATAATTCAATAAATGGATAAGCCCACATATGTACATATAAATAAATAATATATATAGGCCGTATCTATTATTATTTTTAAAATGAGAAGCCATTGACTTAACTAACTATTTGACGCCAGCATCTTTCATCAACGTGATAACTGACTTCACCATATCCAAGTTAACACAAATCTATCAGTTTCTAAACCCTTGCTTTTATATATAAAAGAGCATCCTGGACTGTACTAAGAAAAATAGTCCGAAATAGTACGACCAGAAATAGAAATGGCCATAGGCAAAATCACACCATGTTTGCCACACCCACCGCTTTCATCCTCGAAAACTCGGGCCATTATGACTACACTGACCTCCGTCAAATATAGTGTAGTCATAATGGCCTGCGTTTTCGAGGATGCCGCCACTTTATGAGTAGGGCCTACTTTTAAATTCCAGATGCACGAATACGTCGTGCCAACAGACTAGCTTTCATGGAGGATATTTTACCGCCATTGGCTGGGCCAGAGTTACGGATGTTTGAAGATATTGAAGACGACCTGATGTGCACGTGCTACACAACGGTGGAAACCCCGGCTGAGACCGGGGCCCGTCGTCTGTATTTCAACAGCTGGGTCACCTATTTATTAAATTTGTGGTTCATGTTGGCCAGATATAATAATTATTGAAGCTGTCTATGGAGTTCACCAACCCCCAACCACCCACTCAAGAACATCGTATGTGACATATAAGATGACACTGCTATATATAATTATGATATCCTGTGTGATATAGGCCTACATGATGTCTCATTAGTGTCATTAAACTATACTGTTTTAATATGTTATAACATTATTTGTATATTTAGCCTTGAGGGGGTATTCTATATAAATTATAATATCATTTAAAATTATTATTATGTTTTATTATTTATTGTTTCCTTCAGATTTTGTTCAGCTTGTTTTCAGAAATAGTTAAATACGAATTATAATGACTAACACTAGTTAACACGCTAATTGTACTTGTAATTATTGAATGATTAATTAACACTAATTAAACACATTCCTATAACTTGACATTATATACATAATGTCCAGGAATCAGAATGAATAATTTGCACCAGAGAAACGCCATTTCTTTTTCTTCTTCGAATTTACAACTAGAGTCTAGTAGGTCTATAGTGTGATATTATTATATTTATATTGACACAGAACTTTGAGACAATGTTGCAATGTATCAACATTAATTATTGCTTATATACAGGACATATTTCACTTAGGGCCTGCTCCTTTCTAGCTGTAATGTCTGTACTTTCTGTCCGACGCATGCGCAGTTACACTGTGCCGTGTTGATACTTGGTAACTGCGCATTCGTCGGACATAAAGTACAGACATTACAGCTAGAAAGGAGCTGGCCCTAAACTTTCGTATCCACTACGAGATCATGGCTCTTGTCGTATTGTTACTTATGAGCTGAATTTCTTACGAGAGCTTTAACCCTCTCCCTGTTGGATTAGGCACATGCACTGCTCATTAGGGCATCCTCGGTTGCCTTACAGCAGGGAGAGGGTTAGTTGTGGTCTCGTAACGGATACCTGCGTTTCACGAAAGGGTCGTATCTGGCTGCACATAGGTTTACGTCACTTCCTGCGGCGGTAAAAGAATGGCGTACGCCATAATTTAGTCCCGGACTACAATACGACCCTTCCGTGAAGCGCATACCTAGTCCCATCCTCGAAAACACAGGCCATTATGACTACACTAACGTCCCGTCAAATATTTCAAATATTTGACGGAGGTTCGTGTAGTCATAATGGCCTGTGTTTTCGAGGATGACCTAGTCATGATATTGAAAGGATGACCTAAGCTGTATATATAGCCCTATCTATAGTATTGATGATGGCATACATTACTGTTCGCGGAAGTTAAGTTGTATATAGGTTACTCATTGTTCTTAGAAAGCATGGCAAATGCTCATATTGTTAGATAATTATAAGACATAGAACGATATGCGAACCGGAATGAAAACCCCCATTTAAACTATCAATAAAAATACTGTGCACGTAGTTGACTGAAGGACCGAACGTGTATTATTATTATTATTATTATTATTATTATTATTATTATTAATATTATGAGAATGAATCGATGCATATGGTGGTTGTACGACAGGTTTGCGTTTCGTGAAAGGGTCGTACCGGTAGTCTGGGCGTAACTAGAGGTTTACGTCATTTCCTGTTATAGTAAAACATTATACGGCGAACCACTTTTCGTCGAACGCTAGATTTGTAGGTGTAGAAGTTAATGATTGCTTAAATTAATATGCTTTAGAATGTGTGTTTATAGTTCGGGGAAATTGTTAAAATAATAAAACTTATACGAATCAGAGTTAGCAGATGCATTACAAATTTCAAGAACATTAATTATATGATTTCGTTGTAATGACAATAAATGACAATACAGCACATGGACGCTGTAGATCAGGGGCCTGTTGCACGACGCTCTTGTAGGCAACGCTTTCTATTGTGGCGGGAGCCCAGTTACAACTATTGTAGCGCTACAAGAGTGTCGTGCAACGGGCCCCAGTGTGTTATTGGTTTCTATAGTTGTCTTTTGATGATGGCAAAAGGAGTGCTTGTTTGGATTTCCATCAGTGTTTATAGTGCTAGCTCACTTGCATTAGCGTCAAGCAGGGAGGACAGCAACCACCATCTTTTAACGTCGTCTTTTGGTATGATGCGGCCGCATTTGACCCACCGACCTTCTGTACACCTGGCTTTACACCATGGAATCAGTATGGCCCCTGCTCCGAAGTCCAGCATTTACAGGCATTTGGGAACATCAGTGAACGAAGGAGGAATCAACTATAGATTAGTGCCTGCCTGGTTTTGCAGATGAGCAGTTGGGTGTGGTCTAAGGCCATTGGATCATAATCGGCTCTATAATATTATAATATGGGTACCATTGGAATGTCACTTTACAAATCTTTATCTGTGGGAAGCCATTGATTGGTTGAATTTGGTTCCCATGCAACTTTCTTGTATAAACAGGTTTTTTCAATGTGCGACGCTACAATTTCTCTGAAGACAGATACCGGTTCAACACGTCACAATAATAAAGAGTTAGAGGCATACAATTATGGTTTGTGGACATATTTCATGGTAAGATGTATTTTTATCTGAAAGTATGTACATTTGGTTTGTCTACACAAGCATATTGGACAGTAAGCTACTTTTTCTGTAGGTCCCACTGGTTTTCAATATTTTCATATTGTATTTTATTTTTGAATTTGAATTTGTTATCTGACAGGATTTTTTTTTTTACAAAGCTATGAACATAATTAAAACCAGTAGGACATGTGGGAAAATGTAATTTGTTACCCAACATACTTGTGTAGATATATCACACTGGTTTTCGTCCCTCAATAATTTTAACAAACTGTGATTGTATGCCTTTAAATCTTCAGTGTACCACATAGTGTTATAATATCTCATGGGATACATACACTGGATTCAAGGCTCATATAACATGAATGTGTTACATACAAAATAATAAAACAATAGTGAAAATTAATCATCTTTTATTTATGATGAAGTAACAACTGGTATTCAGATAGATCTATTAATATATACAATTAGAGTCAAATCCCCAATATACAAATGCACATTGACATTAATTCATGAGTCGTATAAATATTGATACAGCATAGATTATTTATATCAAACTGGATTTAATTGATGAATAATAGTAATTATATACAATGATATGAAAGTATAAAACATTGCAAGAGAAACAGACTTTCTTCCATGGATAGTAAACCCCAAATAATAGCACTGAGTGTTGGTATTGTGTATGTACCAGGGCTCTAGACTAACATTCTGAGTTACTTGCCCGCAGAGCAAGTCAGGGCAAGTAGCAAAGGCATCAAAGGTGCATAATGTTAAAAAGTAGGTTGCCCGCAGTGCAATTTAACTTGCCGCTGTACGTCGGGCATATGTTAGTCCAGAGATTTTTTAAATGACATTTAACATAACATAGATTTATAACATACTGTATATTGTAATATGCAAATAAATTAAATAGATTATGGTGTTATTAATATTTGTAGTCGTAGTAATAGGAGTAATTTTAATAACAATAATAATGATAATAATAATGGTTAGCAATGTGTTGGACATTTAAAAATTGCTAAGGTTGTCTCATATTAAATGGATAGTCACTGGAAACTGACTACTAATAATCATTAACAATTTCAACTTGGCAGATTCATTACCATAAAACTAATTTATACATTTACAGTATTCTCAACTGATGTACAAAACATACAACAGAATTAATTTGATCTTTACATGTGAAAACAATTATTCACAAAAGCTTGGATGAATAACATCTTGTGTGTTATTTTATTGAAAAGTTTTAAATGTAATACTTAAAATTTTAAACTCAAAATACATGTACATTCATTAATTCCATATTGTAGATAATTTCAATTTCAAACAACGGCTGAGCATAATAATTTTCCATTTGAGATCAGAGCGGGTACATCTTAGCGAATGATGGATAATGGTAATAAAAACAATTATACAGCTCGGACCATGGACTGTCAATGACTGGTCAAGTGAGTGAGTGAATTATTGTTTTACATCATAGCGGGAATCTTTCACCCATACATGGTCAAGCCAACAAAAGACTCATTCATCCATCTCACATTTTCAACCCTTTTATAGGTTCTCCATTATCATACTATCATTTCACATTCAGTCAAAAGAAGAACTTCAAGTATTAGTTCTTGCACATATAACTTAAAACAAGATATCACGTGATATTTGACAGATTTGCACAGGTAAGGTAGAACATGCACATGATTAACAATATTACTTGATCAACAAAATTATGCTACTTTATGCGCAGGAGTTCATGTATTTGGAAGTTGATAATATCCATTTGTTATTTTATAAAAATACCAAAATGGAGAAGAATCAAATAAGTCTATGGTCCAAGGGGAGGTAATCTTTTTAGAATTATTCCGAACGTAATTACCTCCCTTGGTACACAATTGTGTTAAATTTAAAGAAAAATATATCATGGGAAAACTAATTTTTATGTTGTGGTTCACTCAACTGTCAAGATTATTTCCCTTATACTCAAACAGTTTTGTAATCTCTAAGGCAGGTTAGGGATATTGCAAGATTTTGGACATCATTTAGGTTAAAAAATTAACCAAGAGACAGTTGAAAAAGAAAAGAGCACTACTTCTTTGATTACGATTTCATGCTCAACTAAAAAAAATTGTATGCAACTCTGCATATCAAATTTGAGCTTGAGCATGAAATTGCATTAAAAAAGCAATGTCAGGGTCTGATTCGCCAAGGCAGAGTATAACAAAAGTACAATTCACACTACAAATCCCCACACTTATTTTGTCATATCATCAACTGGCCTCAAGATTATGAAACCCTTTGAGCACAATTTCATGCTCAAGTTAAAATTTGATACAAGAATTTGAGTTGAGCATGAATTTGTACTAAAAAAAGTTTTGCAATCTCACGGCAAGATCTTATTTATTGTCTCCTGGCCATGATGATGTTCTGGTGTTGAAGCCAGATTGCTATTCTTTTTTAGTAATTCTGCAACGGCATATTCGTACAATTATTTTGCCACATCTTTAACAGATCTTATTTACGTTTTTTTTAAAATGGACATCTTGTACTGGTTTCATGTGCACATCCTGAGATCGTTGACATCACGTGCATATACCAAGGTCGTAAGTGTCACGTGAAGACCTCGAGGTCGTAAGTGTCTCGTGCACCATTGACGTCACGTGTGGCACTTGAGGGCATTGTTGTCGGCAGTTAGCGTGAGTACCCTCCGTGCGAGGTGAGAGTTGTGTTGCTTCAGATATCTGATCATATCTGCCTGTTTCTCTAGTATTTGGTCAACATAGTTCTCGTCTCTGTAGGGGAAAAAAAGAAAAATTGGAAACACTAAAAATTTATCAGAATTAGTAAATAATTAAGGCTTTGTGTTCTTTTCTTTTTTTGGGGGGGGGGGGGTGGTGTGGTGAATTGTGGTTTTGAGACACTTGGCTTAAAGCTTTACCTTCATTTTCCACAATATTTTAGTGAAGAAATAATGATGAACCATTGAAGGTGGGAGAACGACTTGCAAGAACTATTTAGCACACTGATAAGAAATTAACATTCTGCAACTATTTCTAAGACAAGCAGAGAATGGGTACCAGCTTGGGCAGCATACTCCCCAGGGAGTTGAGAAGGAAAAATAATGCACAGTGATAACCTAGCTCCATGAGCAAGCTTTTGGTCACATATTTGTACACGTTATCATAATTAATAATAACAGTTTAGAATAAAATAAGTCTTACTTGAAGCCAATGTCGGAGGAATGAGATTGAGTCTGTAGAAAACTGGTCAACATCTCGTCTTGGTTTACGTCAGGGTTTGCCGCACATCGGTTGAAACTTAACGTCCGAACTGTGGGAGGGATAAGCATGACATTTCATGAATACATGAATACAGCCATAAAAAGATATAATGTTCTGTTTTATTTTAATCCCTTAAGGCCCAGTGACTTGTGTCAGTTGTAAATAGTTTAAGGATATTTTGGTAATAATTTTGGCTTAGGCGGTTGAAAATATAAATTTATTTGATATTTTGGCAAGTTGGTCAGGTGCAATATTAAAATAATAATAATTGAAGATTATAAAGAGTTGGTTGACGACAGAACATACAAAATAATTGTCAAGAATTGTTATAAATACCAGTGCATATAAATGGATCAGATTTTAATGCACAATTGTTAAAGCACTACTAGTCTACTTGTCCAATAGCAGTAATTGCTATAAATTACTACATGTTTACCAACAAGAAATCAAATTGGCTTTGTCTTTGTTACGGCTTGTTCAAGAACCATTTATTATTATAATTTTTCAAAAACTAGTACGCTGTTGTGTTGGTGGATCTGTAAACATGGTAATCAAATAGCTATGGCATAAATTAATAATACTCACTTAGATATACAATCAGGAAAGCCAGCATGGCCACACTTTCAACTACAATCACAATTTGGATGTAATTTTCCTTCTTCATCACGGAACACTTTTGTTGTTTGGCAGAATTTGGGCAGTATTCGTTTAGGATCAGGGTAACTATCAGCAGGATGGCGTTTGCTGAGAGAAAAGATTATACTAATTTAACACTTTGAGCATTTCATATTATCACGTTATTAATTGTAAGCATGAAAATGATAATTTCTATTGATTAAATAGTAATTAAAAAATATAAACGGAGATGAGGTGACAAACAAGTCAAAGGGAGGTAATTTCAGAATTATTGAGAACGTAATTACCTCCCTTGGTACAATTTTCCTCGATCTAGATAAAGGATTTCTTTAATAAAGAACATATTTTGGACACACTGAATAAAAATGATACATATATTATAAGCACATTTTGGGCAACAGTATGGCTACAAGTTATAGACTTTTGTATGGGTGTTTACAAAAGTCAATAGTGCAGATCTTCCTATCAGTTATGCAGGAACTTATCAGGATGGCATCTCATAGTTAAAGTAAACAAGGGTTCTGCATTATCTCTGCAATATACACAATATAAATCTTCACTTCGACCATGGATTTGGTGGAATATAAATGTGTACATTATTATTATTACTATCATTACTATCATTATTATTGTTATTATTGTTATTATTACCCCCAGATGCTATCAAGATAGGCAGCCGTCGGATGCTTTTCGTTCTCCTGTAGAATTCCAGATAGCCATTGAGTCTGCAGACGTAGTGTTGGTGGCGGAAATAGCGGTCGAACAGCAACATGACAAACCACAGCCCGCCGTGAATGTAGATGACGAGCGCGATGCCGTCTGTTCCACACCTACTGTCATGACATAACGCAGGAAAGACGAATGCTCCCACCACCAGGCCAACCTATATGCATAGGAATAGTAATAATAATTATTAATAATAACAGTAATAATAATAACAATGGTAATAATGATAGTAATAACAATAATAACAGAGTTCGCAATTAACACTCGCCCACTCGGATGGGCCATTTCTCCCAATGCTAAAGGTATCCTAAGGGCGAGTAGGAATTCATGTCTTTTGTAAACATTTGAATCATTATTCGGGCGAGTACGTTTTAAAGTTAGTTATTATCCCTGTAATAATACAATAAAAATACAATAATCAGTGTTCGAAATAGAGCCTGTCCGCAATGGGTTATTTTCAGCGAGGACTGTTAGCGTTTTATCCTTGCACGCCCACATGTCGTGTTACTTTTTGTTTGTTTTTCAAGATGTATATATCATCGATCACTGGCCAACATGTATGAGGACGGGTAACTTCTCAGACTTACCAGTCCTCATGTTTGGAAGTGAAATTGCTGGAGTTTTATACACTGCAATAATAATAATAACAATAAAGTCGAATCCTTACAGACAGGATGATCTCGACTACGATAGCCCAGACTGTGTTGATTTTCCTGAATGACTGTTCTGACTCTCCTGTCATGAACACGTGATCACGAAGCAGTTCTGTGTCCTGCGACTGAATCGTAGTTGAGTGGTCATCGTTGAAGAAATAACCCTACAAATAAAAATGGAATTTATTGATGAATAACTTTTTTTCGTCACAGTGGGAGTATTTCACATAAACACAACAATAAAAATGGAACTATGACAAAGATGAAGGAATATTTAGGGAAAAAGCGAAAAAAATGTGAAAAGAGAACTATAGGCTTTGATAAAAACATTCCATATAAACCACTAAAATATCTGTAGAACATATTCCATAAAAAATATATATGTGCAGTTGCTAGCAAGGCTTGCGACGGTTGCTACGTCTGTATCATGAGGTTTTCATGTGAAAGTGTCAGCTGTGTAGCACATTTAAATGTTTGACGAGTTAAATGTCACCAGGCCCAGAGATTACGAAACTTTCTGAGAATGATTTCATACTCAACTCAGAATTTTGTGCATAAGACGTCATAGCCTGAGAATGCTGTGAGTCTAGGGTTATGACGTCACTTAACGTTTTATGAACAAAATTCGGAGTTGTGTATGAAATCGTACTCAGAAAAGTTTACCTACTACTGTATCTACCTACTACTGTGTTCGAAATAAAGCTGATCTGCCAGCACGCCCGCGAAAGGTTATTTTTCAGTGAGGACTGGTAAAGTTTTAGCCTTGTGTGCCTGCATGTCATGATTTATTCATTTGTTTGTGATCGATCACTAGCCAACATATATGGAGATGGGTAACTTCTCAGACTTGCAAGTCCTCATCTAGCAAGGAAATTGCTGGCTAAAAAAACACACTGATGGCTCTGCTCGCAGATAATGTGAAAATAACGAATAACAAGGCAGTATGAAGCACTTTATAAATATTATTAACATGATTTAGCAGCTTTAGCTCTGGTTAGGGTTGATTTTCACCCCAACAATGCTACATTGAAGATACATTCGCAAGGTCATGTAATATGACTACCAGTAATGAAAATAATATATATGCACACATGTGTAGTTTATCCAAGTGAATTCATTCAAGTCTGTTCACAGTTATTTTCATTATGGTGAAAGAACGCGTCCCGCGCGAAAATTGAATCTCTCAGCAATCTATCACAAATGGTGGTAAATATTCATAAGTTTATTGCTTAAACATTTGATTCTTACCCCAGAATGTCGGGAGTCTTCTGAAAGACTGACCATTACTTATACTTTTCTTAATAAATACTAGGACGGCAGTCTACATCACTAGTTTATTGACAGATGAAACAAGTCACGGGTTATTTGTTTGTGTGTACCTAAAATGTCGCCCCTAATGTTTCGTTACCCGGATGAAATCCTATTTATTCTTGAACATGTGGTTGTAAGCAACTAACGCTATAATTTGCCAACTAGAAAGCATATTTAATTTAACTTTATTGTCTGATAATGATATAATTACGATAGAAGCTACGAGATAGTAGATATTATTTAGCACAGGGAACGAAATACAAGAACACCGCCAAGTTAACGTATATTTTATTTCGCTTCTAACAAATGCTAATAACTTATTAAATAAGCAGTTGTTTCCCCTACTTCATCGTGATGAGAAAATATGTAAAGAGCTTTTATTTCAAGGCATATGCCTGCGATCACAGTTGATAGCCTGTATAATGGACACACGAATGTTATACGAGTAAAGGGAACGTTCCGCTATTTATATTGTCTTTGATGCATCAACTGATCTATACTATAGTCCAGTCAATCTACGCTATATTTGGGGCTAACCTTAAACAAATTGCAACAAAACGTTTCTTTGGTTCCAGTGACTCACATAGGTTTCCTGTTGAACATGTCAAAAGTATAGGTGTTTTGCTATCTTCAACATGTCTAGAATGAGAATCCGAGTGATGCCACTCTGGCATCCTTGGGTATTTTCTTTAAAGGCTTAATTCAAAATGGCCGCCATTATGAAGTTTACGTGTTCTTTTTCAAAACATCAATCTTAGGTTATTT
>JAUTBV010147775.1:0-10863 GCA_032361325.1 Lepetodrilus fucensis | reverse complement strand
TGTCATATGTGGATATATACTGTGAAAGTGTACTACCTGGTATGTTAATGTATACTGTGGATGTCATATGTGGATATATACTGTGAAAGTGTACTACCTGGTATGTTAATGTATACTGTGGATGTCATATGTGGATATATACTGTGAAAGTGTACTACCTGGTATGTTAATGTATACTGTGGATGTCATATGTGGATATCCTTTCTGGGTGTAGGCTACAATGAGGTGTATTGTGTTTGTAATAATTATGTGGATACACATGCACTGTGTGGTGTGTGTCATACGGTGGCATGTGCATGGTTACTATCGCTGTTTGCCTCCAAAACACACAATATGGAAAGCATCCATTTACATCATGTTATCTACATGATAACTGAGATTACAATGATGGCAATACTTGGTGGAAGCGGCCCAAGCCACATACTATTTTGTAGGCTATACTGAAGTAAACAACAGCAAGACATCTGACATTGGAATCAATAATTTATTCATCAGTACTTATTTACATTCAGTTCTACTTATTTACATATATGTACAACTTTGTCACTTTTTACAAGAATGTACATATTATTTACATGATTGATATTGACATTGAGCATGATGATGATGATGATGATGATGATCGCAATGTGATTTGATCAAGAACAATGGATATGATAATGGGTGAATGAATATACGTACATGACTCTTTCACACATTCTTACACACAAGATACACACATGGATAGTCAAGCATAGTTGACAATGACAGGAAGTACAGTTCATTAGTTGCCGTCTACTTCCGGTCACGTGAGTAATGACAATGGGTTGTTCTGCAGTCGTCGAAGGGGGGTCTATGTGGCCGAAAACTATGCACGTGGATGATGACAATCACTCGGGTTATTCGTCCTAATTAAGCTGCCTCGGATCGCGTCACTATAAACCGTACGCTGAAAAACTGTTGCTGAAAGGATAGGAAAATTGAGAGGAAACATGTGTTAACAGATGTACACAGCTTTACAACCTTAGAAATGGTATCCAAGACTATCTAACGATTTGTATTCCTAAGAATCATACGACTATAGATCCCGTAACTCTTAGTATTAAAAACAATATCGATATCATATGTAATAAGAATAGTTCATACTTGAACTCCATATGTCATGGCTTACACACGCATTCATGATGTCTTACCAGTTAACGCTCTTGGATCCACAGGGACCGCATATATTCTTTGGGAAGTCGCATTTCTGCGTTGAAGGGTTGAAGTAGAACCCACCAAATTCCAACGAACACTTCTCGTAGCCTTGGAATTGTTCACGACTACACGTGTAATAAAACTTACATCCCAGAAGAGGAGAAGAATAGCGTCCATCTTTCTTATTGAAGCAGCTGGGCGCCATGCCGCAGGGAGGTGGCGTTACATTAGCGTCTTCGCACTCACCGCTGACGTGATTGAACACCAATCCGTTTGCGCATGTCCGCTGCAGTATGGTGTAGTTCCCTCTGCACCGGAAGTACGACATGCAGTTCTGTTTCAGATCTGGGTATACGCCGTCGATCCTCTTGTAACAAAGGTTGACCTCCTTCCCGCAGGGCGCGGGGATGTTGTCCTTCATCTCGCACTGTTCAGTCTTGGGACTGAAGGAGCCGAATGGACATTTAAGGTAGCCGAGGAGCCGCTCAGCCTTGCAGTGGTAATACATTGGACATCTTCCGTAGGGGTCGGCGTACATTCCGTCTTTGTAGCCAGTACATAAGGACTCAGTGTCACCACCACAAGGAGGAGCGACATCACCGGCCCTGCATCTTCGTGTACGGGGGTCGAATAGTCTTCCATTTTCGCAGGTGCTGAAGTCAACAAATTTGCTGTTTCTACACTCGAATGAGTATTCACACCGTCCTGTTTCGTCGGGGTGAACACCGTCATGGCGGCCGTTGCAAAGTGGCTGAAGTCCGCCATGTTTCTTGGGGATGTTGTGCATGGGCTCGCAGAGCTTTGAAATTGGCGAAAATATCGGGGTCTTCTCCACGCAGTCGTGTTGCCTAACGGTCCTCTCGTCCTTGCACATTATGTATCTGGGAGTCCACTCTCGCAGCGCAAAGGTATGGTTGCCGTCCTGTTTTCCGAGGCAGCTAGCGAACCGGATGTTACATGGCCGGCAGTGGGCGGACTTGCTGCACATGTTCTGGCGGTAGGAACCTGAAATAAGACTCTTCATAGACACACCCACACAAAATAGTTGCATGGTCGTTACATTAGGAATGTTGATAAACACTTATACTTGCTACTTATTCAAAACTATATTTTACATGCTGAAAAATTCTATGATACAAATTAGACAGGAGCTAAATCTTGTTTCCCCCAACCCCAATTTATTCTTAGGTTATTCTGGCAATAATTTACTCTTATGTTATTCTGGAAATGATAGACATGGTATTGCTTCTTTATAATGCTACAGGCTAGAATTTACTAAATGGATAAGCATAGTTTCCTATTTCTAGTTCTACTTCCAAACGCCAGTCATTAGAATATTGTAAGAAAAGTGGTAAATATCGAATGAAGACGTGTTTATCATTATTGTAGAAAATGAAAATAAAACACACACACACACACGCACACACACGCACACACACACACACACACACACACACACACACACACACAAATACACTCAAACCCCTGTAAATAAGAGGATTACGTACAGGGTTCTTTCTGGACGCTCCTGGAACCGCAATCAACTTCAGTATAATTCTCGCATTGTCTCGTGGTGAGCGAGAAGAGCTGAGGATACGGACACTCCCGAGTCAAGGGCTCGTGGTACACCCACTCTCCGGACTGGGGAGTCAGGGAACAGTTGTAGAACCAGTGGCAGAACTTGGGGTGTGGCAGCAGCACCTCTTCACGCGAGAACACGCAGGGGTGGTTGGGATATACACCTACACGAGAAGCGCGGGGAATTAATAACATTAATGTATTAACATTAAACTAGAACCCAGTGTAGAAATCAATGAACACGCCGTATACAAAGACCAACGTGAAGAATTGTTTGTACTACGTTGTAATTAGTATATGTGGACGATCACGTCAAAACATGGTGTAACATATTATGAAGAAATACAGGTATGCTTGAACATTCTCCGGTTATTTGTGACCAACTATCCATCTACATCTACATGTAATTCAAAATATATTTATATCACAAGCCCCACGTGGTGTTGTCAATGAAAGCGACCAATCAAATTCATTGCTCGAATCAATCTCTCAATTCTATGTTGTCATTCAATCCATGATTGCGACATCAATGATAGCTTCGATGTTGGCAGATACGGAACGTTGTCCAATAATGGCCAATGCAGACTGCTGCGGTCTGTTTGTAAGGAACAGGATGATCTGCTGAACAAATACCTATCCCTGGTCCAGTTCTATCTGTATAGGACGAAACCACATGGACACACACGCCAAGCAAACACCCACTGTCTGAGTGGCGTCAGACGAAACACGTGCCAATTAATGCCACGTGACAAGACTTGCATTGGTTTGTTCAATTACAATATTAATTAGTGCAGGATATGTTATAAATCTACATACATTCTTACAGCACTTAAAACTACAGTGATTTAAGTTACGTACACAGATATTTCTGACAAGAAGATGCCTTGCTATCGGTCGTATTGCTAGATGATATGAATACTGTATATCTGAATTGCACAGTGATGTAAATTCACAACAGTTCATTTAATTCAAGAGTAGACTGAAAATACACAGAAACATGACGTTGTGCACCCAGAACGAGTAATTCATACTTTCTATGCTGGGATCGCTACTCAAACCTTTCCTATGTGGATTCTTTTGATCAAGATGCCTTACAACCAATTATACTGGACCCAATTCTTTACACAAAATAGACATTCTTTGGCCTAACAAATGCATGTTTCCCACTTTAGACATTTATTTCATCGAAAATTAATGTAGTTCCTTCAGAAAATGTTCCATATTAACATGACGTTAGTCTTTGACTCCATACTATCCTCTAATCCCCAACTAGTAAAAGTAAAGAACGAACGGTAGTTATTTGTAATGACGAGGACAAGATGTTTACATATATCTATTGACAGAAGTGTTAGATGCTCATATCTACTGAGACCATAGCGCTCTCATAAGTGCACGATGCCCATGTAATAATTAGAGATCGCTACGAGAGTTTTTTTGTGGTCTATTAGTAGATATGAGAGCTTCTAGAAACCATACGCATGTTTAATATAAACTGAACTAGAAACACAATAAAGAGTCTTGTGAATATTTGATGTATTTTTACATCGTTATGCTAACGTTAACATAAATTACTGTTTGATAATTTAGTGTAAATTTGACGAAGAGTCAACCTGAGATGCATGTATACTGAGCATAGGTACCCGCGATAATAACATCGCCAAACGTCTTATACGCATAATATTAACTTTTTCGAAACTATACAGTTATTCAATTCTAAATGCCAATACTAAACACACAGATATAAACAAATATACCCTTCTGCATTTATTCCTAGGTAATTACATGCTTAAATATATGTCATTACATCGCGTATTCTATCGTACTGCATGCCTAAATTGTGACCATAACAGAAGCATCTATAGTTCTAGTTACCCTGAAGACGATCACTATACACAGATTTAAGATCTAAGACTTGAAAACTGACTTACTTTTGATGTTATCCAGACGCAGCTGGACCGGATCATGGAGGTTCATCAGAGCATCCATGCGATCAGATGTCGCTGAGAAGCTCATGTTGCTGATATCAACGTCGTTAAGACTCACGATATCGACATCGTCCTCTCGATGTTGTTCTTCCAGATACAGGTGTAACAGGGCCATTGGGCAATCGTTCCATCGTGATGCCTCGGGCACGCAGTTCCTCCCAGCGGTGGACCACACGTGTTCTTTAGGACACGGAGGCATCTTGACGGGTCTCCCAGCCACACATATGAAGTAATGGTTGCAGGATGTGGGGTCCCTGACCCACTCCACCCCGGCTGGGCGCGTACACGGCTCTTTGGTAAGACGATCAGTTTTGATGACGTAGTGTGCCTGGGTTATTCCAATGAGACTCAACAGGATCGTTATAATAAGACATTTATGTCTCAGGATGTTCATGATGCACATGTCTTGAATGCAAGAGTATATTTCCAATTGCCAGATCCTGAACACAGACGTCCTGTGGAGTTGGGTGATCTTGGCCAGATATTCTGTGAGAGTAGATGGACCTTGAAAGCCAGAAGTTCTGTGAGAGTAGATGGACCTTGAAAGCCAGAAGCTCTAGAGTAGATGGACCTCTGAGAGAGTTGGATGAGCTTTGGTGGCTCTTTAGCTGGGTGGGGTGTTGTAGGCTGTGAAGCTAGAGGAGGTATGACTACCACAGACCACTGGGCTACTTTTATAGCAAGTTCGGACAACAAGAACAGGCCGTGTACTCGAACCCTGCACAAGGTGAATGTGAGAGAGCTTAGCCCGGGATGCAAACACGACGAAGATCAGACCTGCAAGAAAACACCGAGAGTAACCACCATGTTTGTCCTTCAAATTGACGAGACGATAACATGGCCGACGGTGGTAGCTAGCCGCTTGTGGACAGACCTGGGAATCTTAATTGGTTTGCACATACTCCTACATATATTTAGATGAACGCTCTTTAAATCTAGATGTTGATCATGACACGATAGAATCTATAACTTGATTTGACTTCTTCGTGTGGCGCTTATTACTCTGCCGGACTCCACGTGCTGGTATATTTAGATCCAGTATTTGTAGACGGCAAATACTTGGTCTAAATTTAACAGCGGCAATATTGCGTTACTTTTCTCTAGGTGATACTGTTGGTGTTGCTTTATGTGTGGTCATTTCTTGCGTGTTTGTTTGCTGGACACCGCGAAATGAGGCGAAATTTGACACCAGGGTCAAGTAAAGAATGTAATTTTGTTGCACTTCTATAGAAAGTGAGAACTTGCATGGTTACTTTAATCTCAGGGTTGCAACTCCGACTCTAATAGTTGGTCTCTTTGAAACATCGATATATCCACATAGTTGTATCTACATCGATATATAGTTACGTAAATAGTCACGTGAGTATTATTTACATTTCCACATATATACTCAACAAAATTAATTACGGGTCAATAGCCGTTTTGAAAAAAATATATTTATCTTTATATTATTTTACCAAAGAATAATGTTCAAAGGTCTACATGAGCCAGGTATTCTTCGATAATCTGGAAAAAGAATGGAACCAGATTCCCTCAAGCCGAGTTCCGAAATGTGGTAGCAAGCTCCCCCACAAAATATCTGCTGGTGCGTAATTCATTTTGTTGAGTATATGTTAACTTTACCACATCGTTGTGTATATCGCAACATCTTTATATATACATCCCCGTATTTAAAGTAGATTCTACATTTGACGTTTAGCATATAATGGATGTAATGTGTTTTTTATTACTAAGGTCCGCCATTACACAGACGCATCTATAATGCATGATTTATGATTTACACAGACGCATCTATAATGAATAAGTTATGATTTATTTATTTATTAATAGATTTGTTCAGTCTCATCCGAGTATCTCTTGATGTCAATTAACATAAGCGGTTAAATTATTATTTATCACACCATATAATTCTTTAATAAGAAATTTATAAAAGAAAATTTAAAATAAGATATTTTTTCCGCGAGCCATATAAAATAGGGGTTAATATGAAGTTTACCCTAAACATTCCAGAGTCCTTTTAGTTTTTTGTTTGTTTTTGTTTTGTATGTCATGATGCACATACGACTGCATGCTTCTTACACATCCGGACGCTATACCAACATGTCATCATTTGAGGTCAAACTCATCTTTGGCGGCCATATTTGATTTCACCTCAAGGGAGTACTTTTTTTCAGGGTAATATTTTCATAAACTATATTAGTTGCAGATACTATCGTATTTTATATTGATTTATCATGGTAAAAAATGTCAAATTGGATTCTAAGCTCCTACAGAATATGGCTCCCGGAGTAAGCTACTTAATTCACGTCTTAGCAAACATTAAATACTAGTACCTCGCGATGACTGATGTGGATTATGTCCAGATAAGAATATATGTATAGTAGTCATACCGGTAAATCTGAACACTTGAGACAGAAATTTTCCATTTCACAAGCGATATTATCGACAATCCGTTATTCAAAGTGATATTTTGTTTATTATTAACTAAACCATTTTTATATTATTTTTCTCTTTTGCAGTTATAGACTAATATACCATTACGTATGTAAACATATATGCAGTGTGAAAATAACAATATACAGGTAAATTTTCCTGTTGAAGCCCAGTGCACATTGCTGCATTCTATTAGAAATTGTTCATTGCAATTATTATTTGGGAAATCTTATAAATACGTCATTATTATTTTTTATCAAACAATTTATATACAAAAATGTCATAAGTAGTACACAAGCAAAGTTATTACTTTTACAAATAATATTACAATGCAATAAAATGCATATATATATATATATATATATATATATATATAGCCTTAACAATGTAGGTACGATAATTGTTACTGTTATTAGTGTTATTGGTCATCAATCCATAATGTATATGAAATGAAACATTCAGTTTTATCGTCTTAGCTTATTATGTTTGTTTTGTTGTCTTCCCTCATATTATTGCTTTATGTGTTGCCAATGTCTTTTCATGATGTGAAACAAATTCACAGATATCGCTTGGTCTTTAGAAGAAGGGTATAGCATGGAAATCAATGATAGATATCATAGGGTGAAGGGTTGTAAGAGTCCTTATATGACACGTGGAGATGAGAGAATTGATAAAGACGAATGCATGTGGGGATAAAAGACTCGGAGTATATGTTCTATCGTAATATCATATTTGTATTGAAACTATAATATAATACATATTTGGTATGAATCGTTCAGACAGTTTTATCGTTTTAGTTTCAGAGTAATCATACATACATACAAATCATTCGTATACAAATTTACACTCAATTTGTTTTCAATTGTAAGAGGTCATTGCTTTTTAAATATTGTAGAAAAGGTTTGAGTATATGTAGTTAGTTCTGCCGTTTGTATCATGTACTCGTATCAAACAGTAATCTGATGTATCGTCCGAAACAATATTTGACGAATGGCCTCGGATATCAAATATTAAAACAGAATGCGAGACTGGCTTTTCTAAACAAGTCGTGGTGCACATATTTGTTCTACAAAAAACGTTTAAGCGTGGCTCTACAGCGAATGCATACACATGCCAAGAATAAGAATACAAATATAAATGTATCTGAAATACTGAAAATGTACTTCATAACTTTATGTAATCTTCAACTATGAAATCAAAATTAATTATACAATGTTTAAATGTTAATTTTCATCAGGTGTAAATGTGTATATGGAGTTATCAATTAATGAACTAAGACGATGTATTCTCATATTTAACATTTAAGCACACATGTATGGCTACAATCAATAACGAACGCAGATAGGCTTTATAATGAGTTTAATGTGGTTACAATGTCTTCAATAGCAACATTCAAAACACAAACAACGCGTGTATACATGTTATGTGCACAGAATACAATCATTTCAGCTCAGGATTCAAGTAATTATTATTTTATTGTTATTGACATCAACAAAACGAAAGACAGTGTTGTTGATATTATTAATAATATCCATGCATACTCCTCGTCTACATAATTAAGAAATAAAACAGCAAACAATTAACTTTATAAATGCGTTCATAAATACACTGGCGATGTTACATACCAGTAATATAAATCGATAGTTTATTTTCTTCTGACAAATCGTTTGTTGACAGTACTGGGCCTAATTTGGGATTAAAACATTCTGTCCCAAAAATGGCATTTTCCGTAATTAAGCACAAGGCCTAAATACAGGAACTCCCGGTACAATGGCTGCAAACAAGCACATATAAATATATATTGCATACTGTATTTATTGGATACGGATGGAGACAGATATATAAGACGAGCAATATTCAGATGACTATATATGATAACATAGTTTTAATGTTAATAAATATTATTATTTTGGCACATCAAACAGTATATGCGTAATTAAAGTCCCAGGACATTTCATTAGGGTTTCTCCGACGTCCGCACTCTCTGGCCACGTGGTCATATACTAGTATGCTGATATTAGATCTACTCATTCAACTATATACTAGGCTATATACACCACAGCGAAACCATTAATTTTGCATTTATACATTCTTATTTAGTGGTACTCATCTCCAGGATTTGCCATATTTGTATGGAACGTACTATAATGTAGTCCTAATTATAATGTAAATGTGTATAGGCCTAAGTGGTAGAGTATAATAGGCTTAAAAGGCTATAGCCTACACTATAACCTGTTGCATATGTCGTTTGGTGTGAACCGCATCATCAAATTTCAGTATTGTACATGTACTGCTAATCTCGCATGTCTTTATGTATTTCAAATAAATATCAAGTTCACATGGTACCGTTCACATTACGCTCTGTACTTTGATGTTTGAAGCTTTATGTTGAACAACCTACATGCAGTTATTTCCGTTGCGGGTCCTCGAGGCCTAATTTGGACTGTAGTCTTTATAAAGCATGCCAGTACAGACTCGGCAAAGGGTACGCTGAGGCTCGTTCAAACCATAAATGCCACTATGCTTTTAAATAGTCTGACCCCAGTTCCACAGGACAACCGTGGCGCTACGACAGTCGTAACTCCTTATATAACTCATTATATAGGCCCTAACTTAAAGGCATAATATCACAGATATTTATGGTTGTTTTGGACTAGTTCTTAGCTATAACTGCAAAGTGCATTCACTTGACATACACAAAATCTATAATGTACTTCTAAAAAGCTTTCCACCGCTTTGTCATTGACAAATCTCCAATGCGACTCTCGTAACGCTACTATTGTTCGGTGGGACGGGCCCCTGGTGTATAGTCTATAGTTTGGCATGAAATGCATTGACACCCCTATATACCTCACCAAATAAAAAAAATAAAAAATATTGCACCAGTAATATAATAAAAGAATATGTTTATATAACGATAAAAATAAAAATATAAACAAATTATAAATTAAATATATATATATATATATATACATACTGACTGTCCACCAGTTTTCATAATGCTTACTTTCAAGCCAACAGCCGTTGAACGACAGTACTGTTGATATACGCAGCAATATAGATTATTGCTTTTCGCTTTTCTGAACTAGACTAACCAGTGGATTGGAAGTGTAATGTAAGCCGCACTGAGCTGGTTAACGATATATTGTGAAACCACCACGTCACTTTCCACGTCGGATATATACACCTTGATGCGATAATATGAACGAGGTATGATAAAGTTTCTTTCATTTCCTAATTATTTTATTATGGTATTTTTCATGTACACATTTAATATACGGGATAAACATAATAGACTACAATTTAAGCATAATTTATAGTGAATTTGAGCGGCTAAGTGTCAAAGTTGTTCACATTGTCATAAAAGCATTGTCATAAAAGCATTTTAATATGTGTATGATTACAATGAAATGCATACCCTGTGTGTGGCACCGAGGAAATATACAAATGATTAGCTAATAGCTAGGTCCTATAACACTATGTACAAACAAAGCACTAAACATGTAACTTGATGGGTATCATACAACTAGGCCCACACCGATTCCGTGGCGTAAAGCTTCGAGCTCCTGCCATGGAGTGCGGAAGGTCGATGTGGCAAACCCAGTTTGCTTATTTGCCGCGTCATACCTAAAGACGGCAAAAATGGTAGTTGATGTCACCCTGCTTGGCGCTCAGCATAAAGGGAAGTTTA
>JAUTBV010147764.1:0-10863 GCA_032361325.1 Lepetodrilus fucensis | reverse complement strand
TCAAGCATAATTAGTCTCAGATCGAAATTCGTTTGTCCGATTATACATGTTTATCAACTGTGATATTATGCCTTTAACACTGTCGCCTATGGGATTTTATTTGGTGGTTTATAACCAATATCCAAAAATGTCTAAAATCGTGAGTTCTACCTTCTGTCCAAATGTCATGCTTTTACCACAATTTGAACTATTTTTCGGCTTAGCTGCCCCACTATCTCTATGTTTCTCTCTCTCCATCTCTCTGGGTCTCTCTCTCTCTCTCTCTCTCTCTTTCTCTTTCTCTCTCGCTCTCTCTCTCTCTACTCACTTGTATTTTACGGGATCAGTCATCCATGACCGGAACAAGGTCAGTGCATCCTCCTGACACTCAACCACACCATGTGCGCATGCGTAGTCGGAGATTCTGGTTAACTGGAATCTGGAATATAACATTCTCTATACAGTATAGATAATTTATGATTAACAAAATAGTTTTCCTTTCAAGTATAATTCGTCATAAAATGTTCCAAAATATCATTTTGATTTGACGTTTCAATTTCAAGACACTTGGTATTAATTCATATGCATCATGTATGGCAATATGCATTGTATATACTATCTTTTTATGTATTAATAAAAGGAGATGTAAACATTATTATTGAAAAGAAAATGTATAGATTAACCAGAAACGGAAATGTGCTGAGCTTTTCTTGTTCATTGCTGTCAATGTCTGTATATGTACGTGTACATTTGTGTGGTATATTATAAAGTCTATTAGGTTTGTATCCATCGTAAGGCAGACTAAATTCCCCTGACCACATACCATTAAGGCATCATGTCACGCAAAGAACAATGATATGAAAATAGTTCATCGTCAGAGAGACAGAGGCGATTGTTCTTACCTAGCAGAATGCGTACGCGTGACATCGAATACAACTTATTGTTGACAACTTTGCAGGGGTAAATCCACCTATACATTTAATATGTGGAGAAAGTTGACACGGTAGTAGCTGTTATAAACCTATGTTCATCAAAAGCCAGAGGATAGCAACACAACGTACACATCTATGTTCTCCGTGGTATTGGTGAGGTCAGTCATCCTCCTGTTCTTGTAAGCTTTAGACGTGGCCTCTCTCATGAACGCCTGTGTGGTATACAGTAGAGTGGTGCAGGTGTAATGATTGGATAATGCTCACAATGTCAGACCTATTCAGACATCACGTCTTCCAGACAGTTGCGACAGTTGCTACTTACCAGGGTATCGTTTCTCGAAGCTCTCTTATCCGCTAAGAGACCACAGCACCCTCTTAGCAGTGTATTATTTATCGGCAAAGTTAGCGCTATGGTCTCTTAGTGGATAAGAGAGCTTCGAGAAACGATACCCAGGATTAGTAATTGCATTACCAAATCTATGTCTTTCTAAAATGTAGTATTGCAATACTAAAAGCTACCGGCTCATCTTGTGCAAACTGCTAATACTTAAGATAGTTACCGCCTCTCCATATTAGAGAACCGTGGCAGGCCTATTTAGTTAATTCACTGTAACGCCAATTGTGATCCATATGGAAAGCAGTTACTGCAGTATAGAACTGGCATTATTGAGAAGAGAATATATTTGATAGCAAACACCAACTTAACAGAGCTTACAGAAAAGGCGCCCCTAAGGTCAGTTTGTTCCAGCATTTCGACCATGTCGAAATAACCTCTCTCAAACGCTCTCCAGGGGACGTAATCCACCTCATGTTTCAGGTAGTTCATAGTTCTCAATGATATCTCCATCTTCAAGACGCCAGACCTGCAAAAGAGGGTATTTCAATCATGTATAGAACATAGAACTGCTGAAGTTGTTTCTTTTAGTAATTATTTATTCACGTACGTGTAAGAAGATGGCACCAGTAACATGCAGTTGCGGCCAATGTATTCAAACCTAGGATGAAGGATATCTAACACATAGGATATGTAAGGATATGTAACAATAACATAGACTAATTCGAATGTAATACAGACTAATTTGACCGTTCATGACATTATAATCAAATGATAATGCGAACAGTAACTTGGCTGTGAAATGGTTCTAAATGATTCATATGAACTCTGATATACAACATGGTTCTACGACTGCATTAGGAATAACCTACTTCTGCAATGCCAAAGCATCATTCAATATCTGAGCTCGCTGGATCGCTGGGAATATCTACAAAGGAAGAAATTGAGTCAAATAAACACGTATAGTTTAATAATATAATACTAGTAGTTCACTATGATCATCTACACACAGCTATTGCTAGTGATGCCTCGCTTATGTGTGACTCTATAACGGATATAACGCACATACTATGTAGTTTTGCAGGAAACCGTATGCAAACTAACTTAGGATGGTAACTGAACTATCCTGACCACATCTGTAAGTCAACATTCAGGAACATTGATGTTAAGTGCTCCCCGTGGAGGTTTAGAATCCGGTTGATTGTGTCCGCGGAGTTCTCCAGCTCTGATAACATAAGCAGAGTATCCAGTGTCTTTAACAGAACACATCATCCGTCAATGGGAGTATATTGGATAGGCCTACTATTATATGGACACCATATCTAACAACTGAATACCTCATTAATTAGACATGTATGCACGTACTGTGTGATCTATTTCCAGTTGTTTGCTGAGCGCCCTCCAGTTCTGATCCTCATAGTTGACTCTGTAGAATCCTGTCTGGTTGATGTTCACCACCACCCAGCTACTGGCATTGGAGGGGTCTGGCACCATTGAGTCTCTCAGGTAGACTGCAAGATAGTAGCCGACTGATTTATGAAGTTTGTAGAGACTAATATATTTTCTGAGGGTCACGCTCTCACTATCTCTCCATTTCTCTCAATGTCTCTTCTCTCTCTCCCACTCTCTTACTCTCATTTCTCCCCTCTCTCGCTCTCTCCCTTTTCTCTCATCTCGTCTTGCACACTCTCTATTTGTTATTTGTTTGCCACCCTCTCTCTCTTTCTCTCTCGCGCGCTCTCTCTTTCTCTATCTCTCTATCGCTATCTCTATCTCTATCTATATCTATATCTATCTCTCTCTCTCGCTCGCTCTCTCTCTCTATCTCTCTATTTTCTCTCTCTCTCTCTCTCTCTCTCTCTCTCTCTCTCTCTCTCTCTCTGTCTCTCAATAACCACCATGTGCATTATAACGTGTTAAGTAAAGTATCCCTCGACCTTACTCTCAGAGTCCTCCTTGTCCAGCCACTGGATGTCGGTGAAGCTGTACTTCTTGTTGAAGTTGGTGATGTCGTCACTGGAGGCTATACTGATGGGAATCGTCCACCGATAGCTGTGGGTAAACCAGCGACCATACATTACTTCCTGAATAGAACTACAACTGATCAAAGTGTACAATTCCTACATTGCTTTTGCAATACTTGTGTTGGTGGGATCTGGGAAGAGTGAGTCAGTCAGATGCATGTTGGATGCAACATGAAAAAGATAGCCAGATATCACTATGATATTTATATATATGTTTTTATGCACTCCGTGTATAGATTTTAAAATGCATACCCATTAAGGTGGACTCTCAAGGTGCTATTTGTAGCACCAACAATCGAATACGTCAAGATCAACAATCTTAATTCGATTGTTCCAATGCATGGATAATACACGTTGTTGCTACACACCGTACCGCGAGAGTCCACCTTTACAGGACCCCAAACAAGAACAGGTCATTGCCGGAGCAAATCATCCAGCGATGAGGACACTGACATTCACCAGATGTAATTGTGGTGCCTCCCTCCCTACATTGCCATCACGTTGTCATCCCTTGCCGATGAACCCACTCCTCCCTTTAGAAATAGCCGTATTGCCTCTACAATTAATAGGCCCTTATACCCCTCTTCCGGTCTCGTAGCCATGGTTTCTTTTGTTCTAAGTGTACTTGTATATCCGGATATACCTACACTTTCTCTGAGAAAGTGTACTAATATCAGAAATGAACCTACACTTTTTTAAAGCATTAATTCGTTCATTTTGGAGAAAGTGTACGAATATTGGAAATACACATACACTTTCCCTTCATCGAGTTGTGCCTGAACCTGGGATCGAACCAGTCTGGTGATCAAAACAAATCATGATTCCACAGTCGCTACCACTGGACCAAGTAGCTGACTGAAGATAAGACCATTCATTTATCTACTGGTAGCTATGACTGATTCAAGAAAGTCACGTGGCTATGATGTCACGTACACATGCTATAACAAATCCATGTGCAGCACGAAATAATTGTTCATCCAAAAGCATAAACAGTTGATGAGGGTCCCCATGGGTGATGTGGTGGCTCGGTGATCCATTATAACTTACACTATGTTATACATTTATTTTCTCATAAATTACATTTTACATTTAAATTGTATGCCATGTAGTACTCGACCGGAAGAGGTGTATAAGACATCCACACTTTCCTTGGTGTATCGGTCAATATCCAAACAGTTTTGGTCGTGATGCCTTCTCGGCTACCGCCTCGGTGGCCCCACGACCAAAACTGTAGGGATATTGACCGATACACCGAGGAAAGTGTGGATGTAACTCTTACGGTACTTACAATACCAATACAGGTACATGCAAGATAGAACTTTCTATTTATAGCTTAATTACATGGAGGAAATAAAATCTATCTATCTATCTATCATTATTGACTACCGTATACAAGTTTTTAATATGTGTATTGAATTTGTACGCAGATTTAAAATTATTAATTTAGGTGCAGTCGGCACAGTGCAGTTATCGATCCTCAGTTTGTCAGTACCATCCGGTGCTAAAGCTGTTGCAGTTTTCCTGCAATACAAGTACCGGGTAGAAGCCATGATATGACTGAAATAATCTTGATAGGAACTCTACACCGAACTTCAAATCAAATACAGTGAATTGTGCATTATCAATGAAATATTGGACTTGTATGTATGCATGCCTGTATATGTATTCATAGTCTTCCTGTTGTTTTTTAATTGTATGCTCTTTAATTTATCTAATTATAATTAAATCTTGTTTTGTTTCTGCTATTCTACAATATCAAGATATGTCATGAAGCCCTGTTTAACCCTCTCCATGCTGGTGACAATGAGAGATGCCCTAAAGAGCAGTGTCTAATCCAGCGGGGCGAGGGTTAAGTGTCATCTAGATGACATTTTGTTAACTCTGCTATTAGGCAATCAGATAGCTCCTTGTCAAATCATGTTTGCACATTTTTTCTAACATATCTCTTCACCATCTCACTGATGAATTAATCACAATCACATAACTATGGAGCATCTACAACAGATGTTATTGTAGACTGTTACCAGTCCATAATGTACGGGCCTGCGTTTCACGAAAGGGGTGTAAATCTACGCCGGATGTATATCAGGATGTAAAGCACAGAGTACATGCAAATCTGCATGCACTCCGTGCTTTACATCCGGCATACATTTACACCCATTTCGTGAAACGCAGGCCAGGGCAAGTAATCAGGCAAGGAAGCAGGATCAGCAGATTATGAATATTCTCACATATGATTGACTAGCGTAGATTTTTAACTAAATGTGAATATGGATGGTCTACAGATCTTAGTGTTACAGAGCAATGGATATTTGGGAATAAACGCAGATTTAATTTTAACTATTTTGTAACCATGTGCTATTTCTAAGTCTTAAAGTTACATGATTTGTATTTAAAACAATTAAATTGACTGCATGTGAAGATGACAGTTTGTTTGTTAATGTTTGATCCAAAAGTTACATGCATGGTATTATTTTAATTTTTAATTAACTATTGATGAAAACTACAGTTTGTTTGCAAGTTTTAAGTCTGAAAGCTACATGCATGGTAAAACAGTTTGCTTGCAAACCGTGCTAAATCTGAAATTTACGTAACATGCATGGTATTAAAATTTAATAACCTATCTACTCATGAAGATGAAAAAAGCTTATTCGTCTATGTTAACCTTGAATGCAAGTTGCTTCTCCCATGTATGTATGTATGTGCATATGTGCGTGCGCGTGTGTATGTGTAATTTGTCCTGTTGTTGCAGCATGTTTATATAGGCGTGTACCCTGGAGCCAATGTGACCCCTCCACTAACAAGATGACTCGCACTATGACTCTGATGCCTGGCAGTGGGCATAACTGCAAGTTGATTAAATCGATCACCAGGCGATGTCGGCATAGGTCAGCACTGACAGCGGCAAGGTTCAAGTTCAGTAAGTAGCTGACCCGGGTCCATGCCATAGAGCAGAAAGCATACAGCAGTTACTACGCTCATAGCGCTACGATCAGGGTAGTGCTCCTTTCTAGCTGTTCTGTCTGTACTTTCTGTCAGATGCATGTGTAGTTACCAAGGATCAACACCGCACAGTGTAACTGCGCATGCGTCGGACAGAAAGTACAGACAGAACAGCTAAGAAGGAGCACTACCCTGATCGTAGCGCTACAAGTGTCGTAACTGCGGTATGCTAAGACAGGAGTTACGACTGACTTTCACAGCGCTAGGATCGTTATTTCGAATTGGGGACATGGTTGTCCGGTTGTATGAAACGCTAATGCTCCATTTAACTTGTCACGTCCATGAACTAATGTGATGTTATGCTAGCATTGAAAGTCAATGCAGGAATAACAGCTATTGACGTCATTAGTTAATGGAACTTTCATACAACCGGGCCCAGACTTTTTGTTGACACGTGATGTAGGTTTCATATACAGTAGTTGGGAGATGTTGTGGGGTTTTTTCAAGCTCACTTTGGCAGGGACGTAGTTCAGTAATGGGATCATCGTTACAAATAAACGAACATGGGACAATTATTATTCTGTCAAACTTATTCATTACCAGTCATTGTTTTTGAAACCCCCAAAAAATAATTTTCATCACACTATGCAACATATTTACTCTTTATTTATTTGTTATCAATAGTTTAGGTGGCATCAAATGAAGAGAGTCTATTTTCGATGCAAAAGAAGCATGTCATGCATGGAATTATTACAAAATCTCACCCTTTAATATCCTAGCTTGGAAAATACACAGTGCATGGTAGCAACAAAGATCTACATGGCTAAATAACAACATATTATAACTATAACTGCCACATTCGCTACAGAACCTTTGGCTCTATTTCTTTTCTGGGTTTTTTTAAAGCAAAAATATTCAATACATCCTAGATGGATGTGGTTTTCTTTTTAAGTTGAAGCTGTCTTGGTAGTGTCAAAATTGTGAATTAATCTTTCAAACTGCCTCTGCAATGCTCTTGATGAATTAGGCTGTCATAATGTGACACCGATGTCTAGATTAACTGTAAACACTGAATGACAAAGACGGATAGCTTAATGTCATGAACCTTTGATTTTATATTCTTTTCCATGTCCATTTTTTTATATAATGATTTTTATTTTTTTTATATATTTTTTTCAAACATGACTGAAATTGTGCTTTATGCTGATCTGCAGTTTTATGCTCACTTGTGACCTTAGTGTGTAGGTTGGAGTATTATTGATGAACTGCAAGCTTTCTGTAGGTTACGTTACTTTTCAATGAAGCGGTCTTGCCTCTTTGGGAATTGCTAAGAAACCTAACAGGTCACAGGGTCAATGTTATTTATTCGTCTCTATGATGGATGACCATAATCAGAATCACTGCTTTATTGCATACGGCAACTCTGATTGCCTCCAGCGAAATGAAGGTTAATGCTAATAAATATTGTATTCACTTTTTTTTATTCACCTGTATATCTTGCATGTCACTTTTAATCATCTTAACAGTTTTTGAAAAACAGATTTGAATATTGTTTTTAATTTCCCAAAATGCCGCAAAATATTTTGCATTTTAAACTTTCAAAATGTCATAATGTCAATATACATTTTGTTGTTGTTGTGGGGGGAGAGGGGTGGGGGGGGTGTTTAGTTTCTCATCAGTAAGAGGCCAACGGCATATGCTTATATGAGGAGGAAACATTTCTTGCATGTTAACTTTGCTTGAATGCAACTGTCATGTTGGGTATTGTAAAATTATTAACAACATGCCCTTTTTTATGTTGAATTGCAGAAATGTTCCGTATTATGCATGCATGCATCGTAATAATAATATAACTGTAAAAATGGTCACCACTTTCCCTGCAATGTGAGTGTTGAAATGGAACCATTTCTATTAATTGAGGTCGTCACCTATGGGTGAAAGATTCCCGCTGTGACATAAAAATAATTCAATAATAATAATAATATTAATTGAGGAAATTACTTACCTGTTCATATTTGAAATATGACTCATATTTTATACATAAGCTTTTATGCTTCAATTTAGTAAACAATTATTACACCCTATGAAGGTTTGCCATTCATTTTTCATATAGATATATTTAGATTATTTGTGTACACAAATTTTGAGGCAATATATTTCAATTATTTTTGTTTTTAATTTCTGAGAAAATTGCCAATTCCAAAAAAATATATATACCAGGTATATATTTTTTAAACAAAACATAATTATGGATGAAAACAAAAACAAATGCAATTTCATGGCAGATTGAGCACATGCCACTTTCTAATTATGCGTTGTAGATGGCTGTGGGAAAGTACGAAGAGCCCAAGCATTGCCACAGAACAGAACAGAACAGTGACGTTTGAAATTTAACTTTGTTTCAGGCTGCAAGTATGTCGTGCAAAAAACCTCAAACTGCAACCTCAGGACAAACACAGTGACGAAAATACTGAAGCTTTCCAAGGGAGATCCCAACGTGTGTGAACAAGTGAAAGAGTTGAAGCGTAAATGTAGAAAACGTACGTACAATGATAGCGGACGATGTTCTGTCTGCGCTGGCTATATTTACATTTCACACTGTACTAATACACCAGAGCCCGTATTCTCGAAACTTTGTAAGTCCTAAGAAGTTCGTAAGTACATTTGCCAGTGGTTTTCTGCTTATGTCAATTTTTGAAGGGATGTTTTCTCACTAAGAAGTTCTTGGCTAAGACGTTTCGAGAATACGGGCCCAGGCCTCGAGATTACATGTTCATCACAGCACTACATTTGCGCATAATATTATAAGGAACTGGATAACTGACTCGCGTTTTTCTCGCGATTATGTTCCGGACAAACAAGAGTGGGAATAGTGCGTTTCAGGTTTCAACTTTGCACTATGACGATTGGGATGTTGATCTTCAGTCAATGTTTATTGTAGAATCTATGCGAAAAGTCTATTTTCTTACCATGACATCGCGCAACAGCAGTTTCTAACCATGGTCAAAACATCGCTTCACTAATTATTTTGGGGACGGGTAAACGGCAGATATGATGGACATGATATCATACTCATTATGACACATCCGCATGATTGTGACATTGTATTGGTTTACCCTCTACCGGAAAAGTGGAATTTCATCTGTGAGAAATATGCAAAAAATGTGAGAAATAATCTATGATTTGCATTACCAACCTCATTGTGTTGATATTCTATTTAATCATTGAAAAGCTTGAATCTCTTCAAATGGTTAAACATTTTAAAGATCTGAAAATGTTTGTATTTTTTCAAATGTTATTTCTATCCATTTCGCTACTTTTTAACAGTTCTAACATGACTGTTAGAATGTTTAATATTGTTAACCAATACCGTGACAATGTTATTTCAGCGTGCAAGTTCCGCAAGGGAACGTGGTCGGCATGTAATATGAATACCCAGCTCATGTCACGGAAGGATACCCTGGTGAAAGGAGATAATAAATATTGCTCAAAGCATCGAGAAATTACCAAGAAATGTCAAAAGGGCAAAAAACGTAAGGCCATAATGACTGAATGTCAGTTGTCTTCTCTTGATATTGTCTTGGTCAAGTTTAATCGGTGAATGAAATTATATTCTCCCATGGATTGCGCTCAAAAACATGATGTTTTATGAACAAAACTTTGAGCTGAGTATGAAATTGTACTCAGAAAAGTTTCATAATCTCGGGGTCAGGCTCTGAGATTACAAGATTTTTTAGTACGATTTCATGCTCAGCGACTTTAAACCCTAATACAAAAACAAATTAAAAATGATTGTTACGAGGAACAGCGCCCTAAATGCACATCATTTTAATTTAAGAAAAACAATATTTTAATTAAATATATATTTTTTTAATTTCCCATTCATATTGCCATAATAATATATTGTTAGTATTGTCCACTTTCCTGTACTGGTATATGTATATATAATTTTTTCCCCTCGTGACTTCAGAATGCCAGTATGGGGTGGGCGAATGGAGCAAGTGTGACGAAGTGACCAACATGAGGTCGCGTGTCAAGACGCTCAAGAAGGGCGACCCCAACAAGTGCGATGCTGAGAAGATGGTCACCAAAGCCTGCAACAGGCCAAATGGAAAAGGTGAAAATAGACACTGCATGAATAATAATAATAATAATAATAATAATAATAATAATAATAATAATAATGTGAACATTTATATTGAGCCAAATCCATGCTTGGCATAATCATAATCTCATACACGCTTGAAACCACGATCATAGTGCTACATTATTACCCCGGTCAATGGATATGTGTGCCCTCAATTCCTTCTCAACTCCCTGGGGAGTATGCAAGGATGAAAGGGCATCATCGACCATCAAGTATAAAATATAATGTACATATACTGTAATTCATCTATTAATTACAACAGGGATAAAAAAAAAGGGCATAAATGTTTGAGTTGTTAGAATACTGTAATGCAATTACTTTCCACCTTGGCAGATGGCTAAGCCAACTGTTAATCTGGAACTTACTAAATATCCAAAATCCAACACCAATCAATTAGTTTATCAGCAACACTTTGCTGAACTAAAAGCTCAATACCCCGAACATGTTAGTATTTATACTGACGGTTCAAAGGATGGCGTCAGTGTAACAGCTGCCGCCATCGTA
>JAUTBV010147753.1:0-10864 GCA_032361325.1 Lepetodrilus fucensis | reverse complement strand
TATGAAACCATATGTATATCGCTCTCGTAGTGATCTCTTATACACGGGGAACGTGCACTTACGAAAGTGCTATAGCCTCATTGTGGATAATACCCCTATCTGACTTTCACGATTAGAGTCGCAACAACTTGCATGGGAGAATCATGGCATTCGCATGGAAATCGCATGGAAATCGCAACTTCCACAAAAACCTCATCCGAATTGCATACGAATCCCATGCAACACCCTTAGACTTCAGGACGACCAATAAGAATGTCGATTCGCAAGACATTCGCATAGATAATTGTGAAAGTGAGATAGGGGTATATGTGAGAGTTAACATTGAACATTCTTGCCGAATCGCATATCTGTATGAATATTGCCAAATTCCATTGTCGCATGTATTCACATAGATAATCGTGAAAGTGAGACCTAGGCATTAGAGAGCGTCGTGAAACGATACCCAGAATGTGTGTGCTTTGCAAATGTATCTACATTTAGATGTGGGTACATGCGTCTCAGTGTTCCAGATACTGAACATTGCAATATAATTTAATGTACATTATTGTAACTCAAAATAAATGTCCCTTATGGTAACTTTGCGCAAATTGCCTTCGTGAATTCCGTATATGAAATCAATTTAATTTATAGTCGATTTTTGCATTTACTGGTAACAGACCACCGAGACAATACTAGTTGAAATATGAAAATGCAGCATTCAGTTTAGTAATGTTCCCATTAAATCTGAGTGAAATTGCTATCGGTACCAACAAGTACTCAGTATTTGGTAGCCTACGTGTATCTGAATATGCTGAACACTAGCAGTGGCATCGCCATCATGGTAACACTTGTAACAATGGAAATCACGTGTACTTCCAAGGCCAAGGGTCACCTTGTATTCCTTTAGGCTCCACTGGTCGTGCCGGTTCTTCATAAAATATGAGTACATGTGCTCCGCATGCTGTAAAATATGAGTACACGTGCTCCGCATGCTGTAAAATATGAGTACATGTGCACCACATGCTGTAAAATAAGAGTTTAGACGAATCCCTGTTTGAAATGCATTGCTCACATCTGTACCTAGACTAATGTGTCAGCAGCATAGATATATACGTTTTTGTAAAGAGAATATTTTATTTCATTTTGACCCTGTCATCGAATTGAGTGCCCAATACATTCGCAACGTTTATCGCCGCGAAAAAATGCAATAGAACCAGTTCCTATGTTTTTCTTTTGTCGCCGCTGATCATGTTCATCTTCCTATTTGCCCGGCTTTCCAACGTTGAAATGCAAGCTATCAGTTATAATTAAAACATGAAAGTGAATAACATCTCGTGATCAACACAATTATGTGACGTAATACGCAGGAAATCTCGCATTTAAAGTTGAACGTGTGCCTTTAGCATATCTGACGTAATATGGGGTTCTTGAGTACAATCAACAATTTAGAAGGAAATATCCGTCATGACTTGTATCCGAACACGATGTCGTGAATAACGTCTTCTGTATATTACTGTATTAAATTAATCAATTCTGGTAGAGATAAACCTAGACTATATCACCACCCTCGGGATAGGTCGGCCGCAGAGTACGGTGAACCTATAGCTGTCTAAGTACATATATGAGAGGGAAATAATATGATCGAATTAACCGATATCGATATACGAATTGTATATTGCGTCTGATTGCAGATGTATGGTCGTCAAATCACATTTTGATTTAAACGGTTGCCATCAATGTCGTATACATAGTCGTGCTACGCAACCATTACTCGTTGGAACATTCATGTGAGTTACAAACATCTTTGAGCACTAAGGTATTTCATGTTTGTCACATATAATTGTATTGTACACCATTCAATGTGAATGCATCCAATGGTAATTAAGAACATTGCTTTTATACAGATGCATATTCGATAGATTCAATTAGCAATAAATACAAAGCAAATTATCCAAAATGTCATTAAATGAATGAAATCGCATCTAATATTTTGCTATGGACACATATACGAGCGAAGTATCATATTATGACCGTTGACTATACGTACGATTATTCATTTGGGTGGACATAAGTAAAACATTCAAAATGTAAATAGGCTAGACTGCTGCATCATGTATACACGCAATCGCTTCAGTCAATAACAATATACTAAAAACACAACAAAAACACAACAAAAACACACACGCATCGTTGATACTTCATGAATCGTTAAAGGCATACTATCGCATATGTTTATGGTTGTTTTGGACTAGTTCTTAGCTACAACTGCAAAGTGCATTCACTAGTACATAAAATCATGTTTGAACTTCCAAAAGCCTTTCCACCGCTGTATGATAGACACATTTCCACTGTAATACCAACATAGTTTTAATCTATAGTGTATTAACCAGCGGTCGTCAACTTTAATGTGGTCGTATTTCTTTTTGCTTACTAGTAATTATATTAATGCAAAGGAATATAGCTCAACGTGGTACGACTGCATTTTCTAGGAAATCAGAGTGGTACGACTAGGTTTTCTTAGAATTTCTTCATAGATCAGTTAATGCACCAAAGACAAGATATTTAGAGGAACGTTCCCTTTATTCATATATTATTTTTGTTATAACTATCGAGTATTGGGGAACAAGTACATCAGTAAATACCAACTTTTGGGTGTTTAAATCAAGCGTAAGTAGTCTCAGATATAAATGTGTTTGTCCATTATTTAGGTCAACCATCTGTGATAGTATGCTTGTAATGATGCATTTAAGCTCAAAATCAGCTTTGTATATAAATAACACATCATTTTACATAATAATGCATTATAGTTTTGAACGTCATGTGTCAATTAGGGATTCCATTTTCAAGGCTTGTGTAATACATTTTGCTCATCCATTACCAGACAATACCAGTGACATCTCTGTGCACTCGTATCTGTTCCCACTTTCTTTACTGACACAGAGCCTTCGTCGAAATCCAAAATGGCGGACGGTCACGCAATGTATTTATTATAGAACTAACAAACGTAATGAATAAGTGTAGTCGCTGTAACTCCGCCAGACGACAGATACTTCAGTGACTCGAACACGGACAATAACTGTAACATTAGAAATCGATTTTGGTCATCAAATATTTTGACGAAGAACAATCTTCTTTCTACGCCATCTTTGCACGCAAGTTGTTTTTTATATGTAATATTACTGGATAATATTACTGGATACTATTACTATATGACAACTGATCCATCATCAGACAAAGTACGTTCAGTGCTGTATTAAAATTCGATATGGGCTAGCTTGTTTCATGTTCCACGCAATGCACTGTTCAAAGTAAACAAACGATCGCGGATTTAATGAGCAAATGCAACGGATACGTCGACCAAATCTCTGTTTGTTGGAAATTCAACAGCGAAATGGGTTATTTATTCACGAACTCGGACGAGTAATGATACTTATACAAATAATCATCTTATTTGAATACTACATGGATATGACATGACTTTTATTACGAGTCACCTTCTTTAGTTACATCGATAACGTACAGGGTATCATTTCACAAACCTATCTTATCCCCTAAGAGACCATAGCACTCTCTTAACTAGTGTATTTGCTATCGGCAAAGAGAGTGCTATGGTCTCTTAGAGGATAAGAGAGCTTTGTGAAAGGATACCCTAGATGTTAACGTGACGAGATGATCTTTCCATAGGTCAAAGGTCACTAAGGCGGTTGTTACATATTCGGATTCTACACGTTTACGATGTTTTTGTTGGTTTTCTTTTTTGAGATATTTAACCAATCCATAAATACCTACCATCTGACAATGGTGAACATAATTTTGACAAGTACGTCAGTTGTATGTACGCTAATTCCATCCAAACATTTCATATTCCTTCATGCTCACAATCAAATTTCAGTCCACGAAAATAAAACGATTCGGTCTATATTTAAGAATTGTAAAGAGAACAATGTTGTCATGTAATTTTCGTAGATTTATTTTCATAATTATTATTCCCTAGTTAATCATTATATGTATAGTATGTAGAAAGAAAAATATTTTAAATACGTGAACATGAATATAAAACATCTTCGGAACTAGGATGTAATAAATCTGTTATACTAAATTATACATGTGAATGTTTCCATAATCCAAAACTTAAGAAGCATAATAGAGAAACCTTCACATCGAACGCAGAACGTAAGTATACAGATTTGCTGGTACGACTTCAAGGTTCGTACAGCATCTACTATAATCTACTACTGACATTCTACTTCTGGATAGATTCTACTCTAATCCTGCCATGCTACCGATTCCTACTATATACTTCTTTATAATTAAAAACATTACTTTCAGCATCTATACCTTGTCTTGGGAGACACGCATGACGTGCAAGTTGTTAAGAGTAGAAAATAATTCACATTTATATTGATTAAACCACTACTTTCATGATGCATTTTTTTCTTGTGTGAGACGGACAGGAAGTTAAAGGGGCGTGTAAGTTGTTAGTAGAAAATAATTTACTTTTACATTTACATATTGATTTCTGTCAAAGTAAACCGGCTTGGTTTCGAATTGCTGTAGGCTATGCCCACACTCGAGGGACGCCATACCAACTGTGATGACCATACCAGACCTTCCGCTGACTTCCACTGACTGCGTGCTAATCTCTGGGTATTTGTGGCAATTACAGCCAATTCTAGGAAGAGGTGAGGACGCCGGTGTGATCAAGCTTATTGTCAGAAACAGTCTTAGTGTAGGGCTCTGCGTCTCTGCTGGCAAATGCCACAGGTCCTACAACCACAGTAGCCGCGATCATGTTGGCAGTGTTGGCAGTCCCACGTGCAATGCCATTCAGATATACAGAATCACTGAAAGAGGAAATATACATATTCCCTGATTATACACATTCACTGTAATCAGCTGGTAACATATATATATATATATACTGGATTTATTTATTTATTTGTGGGGACAGATATGTAATAATAAATTGGATTTGTTTTAACGTTCATATGAAGATTACAACAGTTCAATAATGCTAAGTATTTATAAACGATGTCCTACTTTATCTGGGTACAGGCATATTAATATAGGCCTACTACTAATACTAATACTAATACTGGAGAAGAGTGGACTGAGTGCACGAGGGTGTACTGAGACTGGAGTCAGCATGCCATCGATAACAGTCCAAGACTCATGTAATGGACCTTGCTTAGCGGTTGGATATGTGTATCCCATACAATACATAATACGTTAATACACAATTACTGGTACAGACTTTGTCAGATACAATACATCATAACGTAATTTGAATGTCGATATATATACTCTACTCTCCCAAAAAGGAAAAGCATAGGTGAAATCGTTTTTTAAATTATCAGTTATTTTGACGTAGTAGGTTGAAATGGTGTTTAGTTTGTCAAATGTTAATGTCTTTTAGTTTGAGAATGGATTCATGTGACCAAACGCACCATTTGATGAATTTTGGAAGGTTTAATTCGTGGACGAAAATATACTCCTGTAAATGTCGTGGACAAAAACCTGCAAACGCTATAAATGTGAAAATCAGGAAATTGATCAGTGGTTTTGTTGGGTATATAATGGTGATAATCGTTTGGTGAAACATTCACAGTTGTTTGAGATATGAGCGGATTTCGATATACCAAGACTAGTAAGAATCCCGAAACATCGCTATTATATATCGGATGACTAGTGCCATGACCGTTGAGTCTCAGTAATACTGGCCGCACACTAGCGATTTCCGTCGGATTTCGATCGCCTCGTGTGCGGTGCTCTAAATATAAAAACATGCTAGATATTGTGCAATCGGTCGGCGAGACTAAATATCGCAGTCGCCGTCCACCGCACAGTCGACGACGGAAATCGCTAGTGTGCGGCCAGCATTAGCAGTTGTCAGTCATTATAACGTCCACGGCTACAACTAAGGATCGGTACATCCGGGTATACCACCTACGTTGTTGGACTGCAAAAGTAACAACTACTGCTTGTCATGTAACTGGACTACGAAGAGTGTCTGCACAGACAATACGCAACCGTCTTCGTCAGTACGGTATACGATCAAGAAGGCCTTAGTTCGGTCCCATACTGGGACGTCAATAATTACTTTAAACTAATTTAAGTGTACGATCATGCGTTAACCTTAAACAATGAAATCTGATAAAATAGTGACGTGTTTGGCTCAGCAACAAGTAACGTTTCCTGTTACACAGAAAGGGTGGAAGAACGCGTGTATACAGGCGTAGAAACAAACGTATCGCCCGAAAGTACATAATTGAAGATGACAGATTTGGTGGTGGGTAGTATCAATATGTCTGCTATCATATCTTACGCCCGTAGAACACACCTGGCGCACGTAAAAGGAAATCTTACCGCTATACGCTACCGAGACGACATTCTCCAACGTCACCTTCTTCCAGTTATTGGCTTTCAGAGAGAAATATTCCAGCAGGATAATGACAGGCTTCATAATGCACGTGCGAATATGGATTTTCTAGTGAACCAGAACACCCATGTGCTGCCATGACCTTCTAAATCGCCAGATTTGAACTCGATTGAGCATTATTGGGATGAACTTTGTCGGCGACTACGACAACGTCAATTGCAACCTCAAACGCTTCATGAACTTCGATAGGCATTGCAGGATGAATTGGCAAGAATACCAAAGGGTCGAATGCAGATAATTATACAATCAATGAGTAGACTGACTTCAACCCCACTGCGTGGGGAGATGTTTTCATATATGTGACTTTTGTCTTCATTGATTAACACATCGGACATATTCCAGTCACCGTGTGAAATTTGGGTTTTATACATGCTATAATCAGTCGATAAAGAGGTTCTAAAATAAGGAAGTCATAAGCGAATCAAAACCACTATGCGTTTCTTATTTTGGGGAGTATATATATATATATTGATAAAGCAAATTGCTATTGTAGAAAACTCATTAATGATAATCCATAACACTATGCATGCTCATGTCAAAAATATAATATCAGGAATTCAATATATATAGTCTTTTACTATAGTAAACTATATGGTAGCAAAGACCTATATGATTAAAAGAAATGCAATCTGTCCACGCATATTACTATATTTAATAGATTTATGCTCCGGTATCGTGTAGATTATGGTCTTCAAATTACATGTTATAATGTGTTATGACACATATTTATTACTGTTATACAATCATATATCTATAAGTTGGTCGTAAAATATAATAACACTAGTGAGTAACCTCTATATTATTTTAATCCTATATCGGTTGTTTAAATTAAAATATATTCTTTGTCCAGATGATGTATAAATAAGCTTTCAGATTGATTACCAATCGAAAGATATGTTTGAATTTAGTAAACAATTACGTTATGGTGTTGTGTTGCTCCGACGGTAATTTAACGGACACATTAATAGCTCTTGTGCTAATTGTATTAACATCCAAATTATGTTTCGCCACATCTTAGATTTTCCAACTAGTGTAACCATTACACCTATTACCCCGGCATGATACTCATGCACTTGAAGCGCGTCAACAAACACTGAGTAATTCATGAAATGCATAGAGATGTGTGAAAAGTTGCACATGTCTAATGGAATTGCCAAGTGAAATTATGCCATTAAAGTGCTGATATTCCATACGCGTAATAGATAACTCAAACCCTGATGTATAGGCTAATACTAAGATTTATTACGTAGTAGTATGAAAGTGCACGCATTACAAATCTTCCCCAAGCCGCTCTAATTAAACGACCATGGAATGTTTGTAACCTGACCTGCAAGAACCTAAAAAGTTAATGGAATTTTCGGAGTAAAGATCGAGATCAAGTCCACTCCTTAGTACGACAGCTTTAACGACACCGGAGTTCTTGCAGACCTGACTATTACACGACACTCATGATTCTCCCGGTTAGTGCATTAGCATGTGTATGTGTGGATTAATACATCACATCGGCCCCATGACCGAATTGAATGCGTTCACAATGTTCCATTATGTCATTACAGATAAACCAGGATGAAAGCGTCCGATCTCTACAAACTGCATTCAACACTATTAGGGATAAACTAGTAAAATCCAAAAGGAAACCAGGATGAAATTATGAGATCTCTACAAACTACTAGTATATAAATTTCGACACTAATAGGGATAAACTAGGAAAATCCAAATTAAATAAATAATACATTTTACAGTGGAATTTGAATTCAACAATACTATGGATAAAATCCAAAATGAAACCAGGATGAAAAATCCGATATCTATACATTATAGTTCAACACTAATAGGGATAAAATAGTAACATTCCAAATATAGAAGAAATGATACATTTTACAATGGAATTTGAATTACAGAATCATGCAATTACATCAGTGATGTCAAGCCTCATGCGGTGCTAGTCTTGTCTTATACTGTAGCTTTAGTACATGCATGGCACCATTTATCTATCATAATGATTGAGAATATGTACGAGAGAGAACGAGGGAGAGAGAGAGAGAGAGAGAGAGAGAGTGTGGGGGGGGGGGGGGGGGGTGAGAGAGAGTGTGGGGGGGGGGGGCGGGGGTGAGAGAGAGAGGTGGAGGGAGGGAGAAAGATAATAATAATAATAATAATAATAATAATAATAATATCTGAAAGATTATTTTATAGCTGGTGGACAACACTGACTTTTATTAGTGACTATGACAATATGATGTTTCACAGCAACTTGTATACATACTTGTATATCGAAAGCGACAAGTTTGACTATCTTGAGTGTATAATAGTGAAGCTCAAGCAATACCGGTACATAATTATCTTCCTATAGCCATGGGCTAGTCTAAAGGAGTTACTGTCGTAGATCTATTCGGACTTAGTTTATTACTGTTTTACTCCATAATTATATTCCCAGACATTAATATAACATCTTTTTTCATATACGTACGGCTTGGCTTCATCGAATTGGTATTAGTCAAAATGAAATATGATCATCTATCTATTTCTGTATGTCTGTATGTCAGCTTATGTATGTATGGTAATATATGTTAATCTGGTTTCTTCCAATCCATTTGGGATATGGCTAAGCGACGCAGTTATAATTAGTTATGTATAAACAAATACTGTTATTAGTTTATTGTTGCTCTAACCAGACGCACTCGACCTATATACAGTATGTATATCATCCAGTGTTTGATAATGCATATTACACATAGCATTTCTCGCTTACTATGCAATACCTAAATTAAATTATTTCTAGATGTATACTCTAATCTATATAATGTTCCGGACCTTTCCATCTTAATGTGTGGTTCCGCTTAGACATGTTATTCAATACAGGTGAAGTTATTACATATATATTTCACTTAAGGGTCTGGCGGAACTGTTTAAGATCTGGCTGGCCTATTTCCACACATGTTTCTGTATCATTCATTGTTAAAAAGAAAAACTACTGCTATTAGCATGTGAAGAGATGAGAACAGACAGTATTCTCTGTACAAACATTTGTTCAAAGGTTTCTGGCAGATGCCCGACATCTTGGTCTGTGTAAAGGGCAAATTTCCCCTATAAATAACCTGCGTGTTGCAAGGAAGCCTGTGATATGATAAAGAAAATCTATGCCAAGGAGTCAAGACTGGCAATTATTCATCTACAGGAATAGTCAGGAAGAGGCTTGGCCGTTGTGTCTCTGGGGGCACTACGCGCCGAGGACTGCAGATCTCAGATGTAGCGAGTTCCTCGGTACTAACGCAGAGTGCCAATAGCTCTCATGAGTATTATAAATAAGACAGTACGTCGACTAGATGTGGTCTCGTCCCACTATATCAAATATTCCGTTGGGAATTGTAATTGAAAAAGAAATCATTCACTGTTATCTGGGTCCAAAATACGACTATATACTCTCGTAATTACGACGAATGTTGATTGGGTTTGCGATCTCAAACCTTTGATTTAATTTGTGAGAAAGAGAGTCATATTAGTTGCCTTGCCGGTTGTAGTAAACACAAAAGGGTGAGATACTAACATCATGTCCACATAATTACATCCTCCGAGAGACTGATGTTTACTTCCGGTTAACATAGCCCGGTACAGGAAGTGGTGAACGTTACGATTGATGTCATCCACATTGGAAGCCACCATTTAATGTTAAGAAGAACGCCGCTTTCCTACTCACGATTAATCCTAAAGTAAGGTAGTAGTATTTAATAAACAACTGATGTTAATCATACGATTCCTTTGATACGATTCCAGGGTACTATCGTTTCTTGATGCTCTCGTATCTACTACGGGATCATTGCGCTCTCATACCAGTGCGTTCTGCATCAGGAAGTGTCGTAAATTCCAATTTAAACTCGGACTACAGATATATGAAAAGTATATGTCTGATGTCCAGGGTATCCTTTCTCGAAGCTCTCATATCCATACTACGATACCATAAGTACTCTCGTAGTAATCTCAAATACATGGGGATCGTGGACTTACGAAAGCGCTAATGGTCTCATAGTTAATATGACAGCTTCGAGAAACGATACCCAGTTGCACAAATGGCAGGTATTAATGAAATTTAGTAAAGGACAAATATTTACAAATCAATGCCAATTTGCATGTCTGAAATTAGATTCTAGATACGTTTGAGATGCGTACAGCCTAATACTACTGTTGTGTGTTTCTGTTTGGCAAACAAATGTCCATTGATCAAAGAATTGCAGAGTTATATATTCACTTAGTTTTCTTTCAATGTTGAACATCTGTGAGAATTATCAAAAACTAGGTATACACATAGGTAACAATTTTAACAAATGTTTCAGTGCATTAACACTACCCATAATTTACCAAATCATGATTCAATATACTGAGCGTATTTAATTAGTTTCGTAATTAGTATGAATGGGCGATATTGGATATGTGGGTATGACCGTATGT
>JAUTBV010147742.1:0-10865 GCA_032361325.1 Lepetodrilus fucensis | reverse complement strand
CTGGTTCGATCCCAGGTTCGGGCACAACTCGATGAAGGGAAAGTGTACTTGTATTTCTGATATTGGTACACTTTCTCTGAAATGAACGAATTAATGCTTTGAAAAAGTGTTTGTTCATTTCTGATATTAAAAAGTGTACGTGTATCCGGATATACACGTACACTTAGAACAAAAGCAACCATGGCAACGAGACCGGAAGAGGGGTATATGGGTGAAATACTCCAAAATTTTATTTCTGGAGAATCCTTTACAAGACAATCATTATAATCTCCTTTCATAATTTAAAAAATGTATACCAATTGATCTTTTAAAACTGATTGTTTCCAGAATACATGACTAAGTGTTTGACTAAGATCACAATGCAGAAGTTTGACCCTGATGATGCCTCACTCGATATGTTCACAAAGGTAGGTAACTCTCACTTTGAACCCCAGTCATGTAACCAAGGGGAGGTCATTCCAATAATTTGATAATTTACTGTTTTCTCGAGCACTTCACAAGTATAGTCAAGGCATGGACATTTTCCGCGAATACGCAAAAATCTGCCGATTTATTTATCTAGGAGTTCATTTATTTGCTCGGGCCTGCAGCTCCAGACTCTGGGCCTGTTTTCCATTGAAATTACAATTATCTGTTGCTATGTCTGCTACTGGTATAGATTCAATTCACAAGTCCATTGAACCAGTTTGGAAACTTGTCTTCTTTGTATTTCAGATGAGCGAACCGATTCATGGATTAAAGTTTCAGATTGGAATGAAACTTGAGGCAATCGATCCACTGAATCTTTCCACAATCTGTGTTGCCACAGTTATGAAGGTACACAAATAATAATAATAATAATATAGTAATGATAATAATAACATAGTAATACAAGGATTTTTAAAGTGTTATTTCTAGAATAAAAATCAATAGCACAGGTCATTTGCAGGGTACTTTTGAAGACAGAAGAATTATTAGTGGTCTATGATATATTTCAACATTAAATTATTCATTTTACATAGCCTATCCACAAGTCTGTAGCCATTTTGTTTGTTCTTCAGGTGCTAAGAAACCACTATTTGATGATTGGCATCGATGGCTCCGTCGCCCAGACTGGTTCTGACTGGTTTTGCTACCACGCGTCGTCGCCCTGTATTTTCCCTGTCGGCTTCTGCGAGATCAACGGACTTGTACTGACTCCTCCTAGAGGTCAGCGATTGTCTCCCTTTGAAAGGAAGTTTTATTCGATAATAGTCCTTGTCAAAGAGACTGCATATATGAAAGTCCTAAATTCCAATTAACAACAAAATCAAGAAACTGGGCAATTTTGTATATTTTTTAATGATTACATTTTGGAAAGAATCTTGAAAATGCTCTAAACCCTGATTACCCCACCGCCACGCCCCACCCTACAATATTTTTTTTACAAAAGTTAGAAAAATTGCCCGTTTAAAGTTGACAAGGAACCTTGTAAATCATTAAATACTACATTCTTGGCAAGACTAATACTCGCACTATTATTCTAAGAAATACCTTGTATATTCCTGGAATATGATATGTCCCCTGTACCTACTGTGCCGGTGTATCATGACTCTGTCATTGCAGGACATCGCGGGCCGTTCAAGTGGTACGACTACCTGCGACAGACCAAATCTATCGCCGCGCCAGTGAAACTGTTCGACAAGGTGCGTCCCGACTTCAAATCTCTTTTCGTGGACCTGATATTGTTCTCCATAGTGCAAGCCATATGGTTTCATGTGCTAAGAAGATTGTAATATTTATGTTTTCTATGTACAGTGGTCATCCTTGGTTTGTCAGTATCAGCCATGGCTACTTTGACTTATTGTAAACACATATTGTGTTATGTATTCTCCCACCATAATAATGCAATATGACTGAAATGCTGTCGAAAATATGGCGTCAAATTTAGATAATGTTAACATGGTCACACAACAAATAAATTGCTTGTGGTACTCGTAGTATAAGGTAGTGCTCCTTTCTAGCTGTTCTGTCTGTATTTCCAGTCCGACGCATGCGCAGTTACACTGTGCGGTGTTGATCCTTGGTAACTGTGCATGCGTCTGACAGAAAATACGGACAGAACAGCCAGAAAGGAGCACTACCTAAGTGTGTTTGTCTGGTTATAGGAAATCCCCAAACATGGATTCAAGCCTGGTATGAAGGTGGAGGCTGTGGACCTTATGGAACCCAGGTATGTGGTAGTCGGTCGTCTGTTATCTCCATAGTATCACCCTTTCATGCAACACAAGCAGCTTGCGTTGTTTACTCCCCAGAGGGTTGAGAAGGAATTGAGTGCACACAGATCTATTAACCGGGGTAATAATGTAGCGCCATGAGCATGTGTACGACATTGGAATAGGTGCATTATAAATATGCATTATTGTTATTATGACGGCAATATCTGTAGTGTGTATTACTTTCTATTTCAAATATCGTAAGAGGATATAGGAACGACGGACTAACTGTTTTCTGGGTTGTAGGTTGATCTGCGTGGGCTCAGTGACCAAGGTGGTGGGGCGGCTAATGAAGATCCACTTCGACGGGTGGGAGAACGAGTACGACCAGTGGGTGGACGCCCGGTCACCTGACCTGTACCCAGTGGGGTGGAGCGAGATCATGAATTACCCACTCGAGGGACCCAGAATCAAAAGTTAGTGGCCATTTTGGAATACTATCATCTTTTCTCTCTGTTCGTGTGTGTGTGTGTGTGTGTGTGTGTGTGTGTGTGTGTGTGTGTGTGTGTGTGTGTGTGTGTGTGTGTGTGTGTGTGCGTGTGCGTCTGTGAGGCATGACAATTACAAGGAAGTCCACTAATACATTTGTCCAAGGTTCAGTTTAACACACTGCAATAAACAACAATGCAAAATATTTTTTATTTTATCTCATGACAGCGATCATGAGTTGTGCAAGATGGTCATTGTTTTCCTTTGTGTTTCAGCTGAACAAGTTCTTCCACCATCGCCACCCATCAGCTCCAGAAAGAAGAAAAGTAAAACACAGATCTACAAAGGACCTCGAAAGAGTACGTGTTACGACAGTGTACATTCTTACGAAGAATACCACAGTCAATATTGTCTCGGCATGTTTTATGATTTAATTTATTTAATTTTTTGTTATGTGTTTCTCTTCAGAGCAGAAAACATCCAGTGTTATGTAAAGCCATGTATTTCATGTCTCTCTTCAGAGCAGAAAACATCCAGTGTTGTGTTGTGTAAAGCCGTGTATTTAATTTCTCTCTTCAGAGCGGAAATCCAAGCCGCTAGGAAAGCCACTGCCGCCGACATTCAAGTTCCTGTCGTCTTTCTGTGACAACAACTCCACGATCTGTCCCCCTCATGTCCAGCTGCCACCCGAGGCCGTCGCCGCCAACCTGCCACCGCTTCTAGACCCCTCCCAGTTCTCCAGGCCTGTCAAAGGTAATACTCTCCCTCCCTTCCCCTCCCTACTTTAAAGCCCTCCCAGTTTACCAAGCCTGTAGTTAATTTTGTGTATAGCCAGTATATTATTGTGCCACTAATCCTATATGGTCTATCGTCGCAAATGGGTGAAAGATTCCCGCAGCGACGTTGAACTCTATATTCACTCACTCACCCAAATGAATCGTCACGTATGTGTGAAAGATTCCTACTGCGACGTAAAACAAGAAATGACATTGGTTTCATTTCTATTTCAGTGAAGACTGAAGACACTGATGCCCGACAGCTGACGTCCGGAGATGTCCCGCCTCCCATCCTCAGTCCTAGCGGTCCAGCCAATCAGCAAGCACCACCCAGTCACATGACGGTCATGCCCACGCTCACACAGGACCCAGGGGAAGACAACTCTAGCAGGAGTGAGGAAGTTCCTGTTGACTCCAGTCAATCAGTAGCCATGGAAACCTCAGGTTAGATTAGTGTGTAGTGATTGAGAGGATATTTATATTGCTATTGTGGAGCAATTTGGATTGGATTTTGATACAATGTTTTAAGAACTGGCGAAAATCACAGATCTCTCTGCATTTTCATGTGGTTTTCCTCCGAACGTAAAAGAACCTATATGATTAACTTGTTGTTGAATAGAAATATTGTCCATATTTGCATAGGCTATATTTTAATGGGAATATTCTTATTCATTTCTCACAAGTGATGAATATTTTGAAATTATTTATATTAACATCGACAGAATGAAGACATCCAAACCTTTACAATGGTTTATCATGCCCTCATAGTCAAAGAAAAGAAAAAATTAAAGAAATGTTTGGATCGTAAACCTATACTATGTCAACTTAACTGCATACTTTAATTCTGTTGTGTTCATTTTCTAGGAGATTGATGAACGATTCGTAAGATTGGACTATCTCACCTGTGTTCCGAGCCGGGCAGAACAGAACACAAACATCTACACGCGTCGCAGCGTGGAAGGGAGACAACTCTGTGCACAACCCATCTCATACGCTGCAGTGACCGTGTGACAATTGCTGTCGAACATTCGAGACATTATATGCAAGGTTGGGTGAGGGAATGTTGACGTAGCGCCAGTTAGTTGGGGAAGACTGTGTATGCAAGAGAGGGTAATAAGCCAAGCTTTTCCACCCTAAACTGGGCTGGGTTCTTTTCTGTACTTTGTGTTTTTTGAAAATGTTTTGTGAACTTTCAAAGTGTTGAAAACCTTTATACAGTTGGTGCCAGTTGTGTTCTTGTTTATATTTATAACCCTGACGTCTGTGATTTAGAAAATGTCAAGACGAGATTTGACAAATCGACCAGGGAAACGGATGTGAGAAAATTGCCACCTGGTTGTCATGCCTCTCAACTGTTTGATTGAACACGAGATGTCGTTCAGTTTGTGTGTGTCCAACATTGTGACTGAACATACAGACAATGTTTCAATGGTTCCGGTGATCATTAGTTAACATATTGGCCAGATTCATGTCATAATCATCGGGGGGTTGAAAACCAATCCAGGTTTTCGCTATGGAAGTCGCTATCAACAAAGACAGATTTCTGTTCAGCATTTTGAAGAGTCCACTGTAGTTGCAGTAATCCATGTAGTGACATCTGATGCCATCAAGAGGCAAGTCACCCCAGATGTCGTCATCGGCAGATGTCCGTCGCAGACTGGGTGTAGTTAAATGTTTAAATCTGTTTGTAATTAACTGGACAATCTCGCTCCACCTCATGAATGCAGATATTTCTTTACCTAATTTTGTGGAATGACTTTATCTTAATGGGAACCTTGATGTTCGTTTTTTTTTTTAGTTCACTGACATTCAATGTCCAGTTTTTCCCATCGTCGGATCTGTCTCATTGGTAAACGGACATTAAAATGTTTTGAGATATCGTACAAATTTGAATGTTTGTGACATCTGGTGATTTTACGACTTGCTGTCTGATGTTTTGAGAACATGTGCATCATCCGCAATGTTATGAACTTCTATCGATGCCAAAGTGTTTTGATCCAGAGTGTTACTTCTCAGGGTGATGAGCAGGGTGGCAGTGATATGGACAGAACTTTGAAGTGTACGATACAAACCTAACCAGTCCATAATATGAAAAATGATTTATTCTCTTTAGTGCTATGAATTGAGAAGTAAAACGTTAACATCATGGCATGTTTTCATGCATCCTCAAAAAAGGCCAGATTATAATGGCCTGTGTTTTCGAGGATGGTTTTTCATTTAGCTCTCGTATCTACAAAAACCAAACCGTTTTCATAGTGATCAAGGCGGATTGACACATAGAGCTCTATGGTTGTTAGTGGATATGAGAGCTTCTTTAACTCTATCCCTGCTGGATTAAGCACAGCCACTGCTCTTTAGGGCATCTCTGGTTGCCTCCAGCATGGTGAGAGTTAAAAAGTCCCTAGTTAACCTTTTGTATCTTGTATCAAATACATCACAACTTCCAAACTCAATTCATTATTAAACGCACAAGCTCTGGCCATCAGGAGTCACATTTCATGCATGTTTTGGGGCTGGAAGGATCCTGTTCCACGGAACGATTGCATCCATGCGAGTCGCAACTCCTAAAAATGTGTATGGCAACTTACAACTTGTATATCTCTGTGATCGTTCCATGGAACGGGAACCTGATAATATATATTTTCAGTGTTGAATGTCAGAAGAATCCAAAGAGCACAGATTTATACATGATATACGACGATGATATGGATATACATATATACAGAGATGATATATGAAGAGTTATTTGTTGTATTGGTTGTGGCCTAACCATATCCTGTGTGTACATTGTGTCAATATCGCCTTGTTATGACGCGTAATATGACATCCAGCTTCGGAATCTGTTATGTGTTGCCTTAGTTTATCACGAGAGAAGTCGGGGAATGTCAAAACGTGGCATATTACCAGGGTTACAGATGGGGTCAACTCATTAGAATATTTTTTTTTGTGTATCAGCAGCCTAGAATGAATAAGAATTATTTTAGTTTTGTTATGTTATGATGACAAGAAGAAATCCACATTTTATGTTGTATTTTTATCATAGCAATAATTACTCAAATTTATAGTCACAAAGAAAAAGTGAAATAACATTAATGGCAGTTAAAAGCATATAAGCATAAGGCAGATAACATGATGAGCGAAATTATTAAAACTGTCAAAGTGAAATTATACAGTGTCATATGTTTCCAGTCCCACTTTGGTGATGTGTTGTTTTTTTTGCGATAAGCTTGTAGGGTGGGACATGTCACATGGTAAGGAACAGATATATAATTAGTTGGTTTGAGAATATTTACCAAGACTTGCATGTATAGGGCAATTTCACTACAGAGAAGTGATGCGAAGAGCTTGTAAATATTGTTTTTGCACCGACCTTGTTGTCATGTTCATTTTAAATGCATACAATCACTACAATGGACAATTATTGCCTAAAAGCACTGTCCACCCAGGAACTTCTACTTGTTGTTGTTTCACGTTCTCGACATGTTGTTTACGGCCACATCAATGTGTAATGTTCTTTACTGACTTTGTATAATGATGCACTGCTTATTTCATTGTATTGTAATCAATGTAATGCATCAAATTATGACGTAGAATGAAGCCAAAATACCATTGAATCAACATATATTTTAGAATAGAACGCTGTTTTTCTATAGTTGAAGGTACTGTATGCTGTTGAATTGAACCAATTATACATTTAGTAGAAATATAGCTCGTTCCATAGAATGATCGTAGCGTTACGAAGGGTGTGAACATATCTGCATTACGACTTGTAGAAAGACTGTTCTGTGAAACTGGCAATATTCCAACTCTAGATCACTTTTACAATGGAATCAAACCTACTGACGTACTGTAGTTTAATGGAAAAAGTTTTGGCTGTACTAAAGTTATAAAATTAATTCCAAATTTAATAATGTACCTTTCATTTAGTAAAAATAACAGTGGTGATTGTATGCATTTAACAAAATAATGTTTTCATGTTTGGCTTTCAAACAGATGTTTTCCTATGTACTCTGTATCTGATGTCCCAAGAGACGTTTCTCTGTATTTGATGTCCCAAGAGACGTGACCCTACATAGTTCAGTTAGCTAAATGTCGTGGTAATCGACCCCTTTACTATCGGACATTCGTTTCTGGTCATAACTGACCAGAATAGAATGTCCGATAATAAAGGGGGCAATTACCACAACATTTAGCTAGCTGAGCTAGACCGTACCAGGGTTAGAAGTTAATACACAAATTTACAACTTTGAACAAGCCAACGTCTAATAAGTCAAATTAGAAGAGATTTCCCTAAAAAGATACTCGCCCATAACAAAAGGTTGCCATGGGCCGCCGGGCGAGTGGGAACTTCTAACCCTGCCTTACTACGAAATTAATATTCTAAATAGGAAATAATCATTGCAATCCCACTTGATTTGGCAGATGTTTCGATTGTTTTTGAAAACATGTTCTTTTTGTTTGTATTGCCCTAGAATGGGGAAAGCATTTATTTTCATGGCATTTTATAGACATACCCAACTTGTTTTGTGTTACGACTGTTCTGCAATTTTGTCATAAATTGTAACATTAAAGCTCATTTCTGTATTAAATCCTTTCCTGTCATCATCAGCCATTGTCATCTCATATCTTCAGACATTCTCGGATGGATTAATCCCAAGAACAGAGGAGTGAAAGTAGACACAATATCTGGTGATAAACACTGGTAACAAATCTAAATGCGCAAAAATCCACTGTCATGTCACAAACAAACATCATGAGCCAGAGATTAACTGGTCAAATGGGGGCGGGATGTAGCGCAGTGGTAGAACGTTGGACTTCGGAGACACAGATTCCCGGTTCAAATCCCTGCATCAATGTTACCTTTCTGACGCGATATTGATGGGATGCACCGACTGTAGAGTGGCAATGCAGTCATTATCCTTGGTCTTGTCAGCACCAGCCGGTGCTCGCAGGTTTACTGCAACATTCAGACCAAGGATGACGACGGTATTGCCACTACAGACAACACATCCCAATATCGCATCAGAAAGATAACTTTCGTGAACATTTACTCCCTCCCACTCTACAAGAATCACTGTTCCTCCTATATGATGCATCTTTGATCGTCGCTCAGGTGGAGGTGAGCCATGGTTATTCTTGTATGCTGTGTTCTTTCGAAACTGTTGGATGCCTATAAATGTTGCTGTGAAGTGTTATTTTGTGAAAAACGTAAAGCTAATTATTCGTTTCAATCATACGATCAACCCTAATGCCAATGACCAAACACTCATGATGATATGAATACCCTCATTGGCTAATTTCATCATGCGATGTCACCCTAGGGTTGGTTGACTGATTGAAAACAAATACACTAAGGCACTGCTCTCACAACATCTTGGATAGTATTAGTTTCATCACTCGACCAACCTCAGGGTAATGAAATTAGCCAATGACCCAACACTCATGATAGGAATACCACATTGGCTAATTTCATCACTCAACCGTCGTCCAAGTGATGAAACGATTACGCTCTAAGAGGCAATGTTTGACTTGACGAACCGCAGGGAATACTAGTATTTTACATCTGCAAAACAGACCCAACACAAGTTGTACAATGATACAAGTTTAATGACAACCAATGACAAAATGAAAATAGACAAAATAAAAGTCATGTAGTTCATGTATGTATTCTTTGATTAAATTTCTCAGATATGGATTTAGCAATTATAAAATCGGTAATATTACAGCATATTTTCTCGACTTAGTAAAACTTTTTACAACCTACCCTCTCAAACTTGGTAATAACACTGAAGTTGACGCTACCGGTACGGGGTACTTGACAGAAGCTCGCAATGCAGCGAGACGATGATCCATTTATACAGCCAAGGCAAATTTAGAACTGGATCGACGTGAAGCAGCACGATGTGACGATGATACTTAAATATAGCGATGTGTGCACCCCCCTAGTCCCAACACAGACACGGTACAAAATGATGACTAAGTGAGTGAGTATGCGGACGTCGACAACTTTCTGTACATAAAACATGACTGCAACAAGTCCAAGAGTGACCTCCACTTTCTCAACTCTCACTCCACAGTCACTGGGATAATTTCACAGTAGTTCACATGGTGGTAGTAGTAGTAGTAGTAATCTGAGCCCGTTGAATCTGATCATGTGAGTTCCGAGTTCATCAGTGGCTGGTCCCTCCTGTCTGCTGCTGGAAGACGTCTATCGAGTCCCCATCCTCCATCTCCAACTGAAAATAATGCCAACATGCTCGTAAAATTCATCAACACCATCAGCAATGGAACAAATAGGTATTATTTTTCATTTAAAATAATAATAATTGTACATTCACAGTTTAAAACCGTTTTCAAGATTCTTTCACTTATATCATGGCTCATCAGTTAGCACATCCTATAAATATTGCGCTAGAAAGGAAGTTTTCGCAAACATTGATGCCAGGCTCCTGGGACAGTATTAAGCTAAAACAATGGCAACATACTCGTGAAATTCCAACACGATCAGTGATGGAACTCGCAACAGGTTTCGTCATCATGATAGGGTTTCATCATCATGACAGTCTGTTATTACATATGGGTGAACTACACCCCCCACGACTGAACAAACCACTTCAATCAACCTCAGTCCCACAAAACCTTTTGTTTTCCCTCACAAAAACAAATTGTAAATCTCCATATAAATTTGTTTTAAGACAAGGCATTGTTTCACCGATACGCACCACCCCTTAACCCTCTCCCTGCTGGATTAGGTAGACACTGCTCTTAAGAACATTTCTGGTTGCCTCCAGCATGAAGAGAGTTAAAGTGAATATTGAAAAGTTCTTTTCCCGTACTACTTACCAATGATGGCGAGTCAGTTTCGTTTATTGGATTTCCGTCAAATCTAAACCGCACTTGTGATGGCTGGATGCCCTGATGAATGAAAGAATTAAAATTGATGCCATGAACAAAAAAGGATGGTATTTTATTACAACGATAAAAATCAATGGAGAATTTCCCACAATATGAAATCTGACATTAAAATTAAGTGAAAATCAACACTTGAACACAGATAAATATATACTATACCACAACAAAGTGCTGCAGATACAAACCCTACATATAACATATCTACATATCTCACTGTGATGATACATTATAAATATAATGAATGAATGAATTTGTGCTTTACGTCACAGCCACAAGATTTTAGAAATATATGGAGATATCATAAATGATAGCCCTGATTTAGCAGAGCACTCCAAATATTGTTGAAATTACAGCTGAAAACATATTGGCACGAATAATGATACAAATAACAAATCTGTACAAAAAAAAAAAATTCTACTGGCTTGCTTGGTAGTCATTTTCTAGAATTTTTCACTAATATCATGACTTGCATGCATATGTACTGCTTGACTAGTCTGGATTTCCACCAGTTTTT
>JAUTBV010147731.1:0-10866 GCA_032361325.1 Lepetodrilus fucensis | reverse complement strand
CTCGAATTCTCACTTAGAATAGTAATGCATCACAGACAAGATAAATAGCGGAACGTTCCCTTATTTAACATAAAATAACTATTGAGTGCTGGGGGATAAGTACAACAGTAATTAAACACTTTTGGGTGAACAAACCATGCGTAATTAGTCTCAAATCGAAATTCGTGTGTCCATTATATAGGTCAATCAACTGTGATATTATGCCTTTAAACTTGGATGCTAAAATATGTCAGTATCTTTACCGATACAAGGAAGTCCCATTTTATAATACCGAAATTTCAGTGAGTATATCTAGCCTAACACTGTAAAAGTGTGGTGTCTTTTTTCTTCTATAGACACCAGGAAATCGCACTCTGTTATGCCTACATATCGATATTTTGGGGAGCATCTCACCACACTAGATATAGTGTGCTAAATATATTTGTTGTTCTGTAGATACTAGGAAATCGTATTTCATTATGGGTATATTAACCTTTTCCGAGAGTGTGCCTCAGTCGGAACTAATATATAGCCTAAATAATATGAGCTATTCATACCTATTATGTTGCAGTTTAGTACATGAAGGCCTATGTTAACATTATATAACAAGAAGGATATTTCTTCATAGCAGTGTGTGGCATGACCAATCCCATTTTGATTCGGACGGGCATGGGTGTATGTTTCTCGAAGATCTCGTATCTACTACGAGTCCGTAAACACTCTATGATGCACAGTGGATAAAAGAGCTTAGAGAAACGATACCCTATAAATGATGCAAAATGTTTCTTCTGTCTGTACTTTGTATTAATTGTAATTAGCATTAGCCAGTTATTTTTCAACATGCGCAATACAAATGCACACAGTATTATTATTACTTAATATATCATACATAAGCATTACGTAGCTAGCCGGGTGAGGCGGTGGATTTGAAATTCGACAGATTAGACCAGTATTGTGGCACTGACTTGTTGTAAAGTTGTGGCAGGTCACTAAGGGTCATGTAAGGTGGCTGTAGTCAGAACGACTTTAGGCCAGTACAGGCAGCGCACTCGTCAGACCACATCATGTCCAGATAGTGCTCGTGTCCCGCGTGTGAGCAAACACCATCAATCTTAAACTAGATTACAAACCACGATACATTCACATATACAATTAACATTAAGGGAATGTCTAGTACAAACAAATAAAAAAAGGCCAAGCAGATGTCTACAAACGAAAGTTTCTGAATGAAACGAAGGTGGAGTTCTCGACATCATGTTAGTATTTTCTCACCATAGAAGTTCTAAATTATCCATGAAAATGCAATCATATTAATCATGTGGTTATTGTATGGTTGAAACGAATAATTATTTTAATACACCGGTACTATATTTCGATTAAACGTTACCAAAATATGGATTAAAACTATTAACAATAACCACATTTCATTTAATATATTATAAGCAACTCTGGAATCGGACATGGAAGTACCGCACTGAGCTTCCAGGAAAGTTCCCCAACACATCTTCATGGGCTCTAGAAAACGGACCAAACCGGAAGTCTACGCCATTTCCTGTGAATGCACCTCCAAGCCACAACACTTCCGTCTCCCAATCTCTCCACCTCTTTCTCACAACAGTAATCACTGCGTTCTCCTTGCCTCGGTGAGGAGCGTGAATAGCCAAGGAAAACAACACTATTCCATTGTCTTTGATTAAATCTCTCACATAGGCTGCCAACAACACTGAGACGATTTGCCGCCAATCGTAACGATATGCCGCAAAGCCATGGGCAGTGCGACAGAATCTGAATGGTCTGCACACGAACTTTTACCATTGACAAAATGTTGAAGCTGAGGTACAACTTGAACGTGTACAATCATAAGAATATATCAAACGAAAAGAAAATTATAAAAATAACACAGAACATGTGAAACTCAGCGAATATGTAAAAAAAGAAAAAATCACTCAGCCGAATACTATGGTATATAAAAGATTACCATACAGAATGTGAATATTTTGCCAGATTATAAAATGCTTTCTTAATATACTATGACTATGTAGATCTAGGGGGGGGAATGTTTTCCTTCTACGAAGTTTGGTCTTCTTGCATCCAAGTTAACATCATGGGGACAACAATCGTCATCCTTCAGACTGGATCTAGGAGTCAGACAGGGGGTATTCTCTTTGCTACATTATTTCTTCAGGAGATACAAACTGCTTCTTACTGTTGTATAGAACAAAAACCTGGCCCAGAGGTTACGAAACGTTTTTGAGTACAAGTTTATGCTCAACTCAAAACGTCTCTGTCTGTCTGTCTGTCTGTCTGTCTGTCTGTCTGTCTGCTGCTGCCGAACTACAATATAAAAACACAACTGAACCGCGTAGTGTCATGGGATTCCGCATATCTTAGATGGTGATCGAACGTAGACTTTAGTTGATATGGATGCCCATTAAAGGCCGGTGGTCATGTTTCCGAAGCTATCGTGTACATAACCAAATTGCTAAGCCTTAGTGGAGGAACATTTGACTCTTTCTGGATAATCAGAATATCCCCCATGAACAGCTAAAGACCCAGATATGGGTGTCGTGGCACCAAATGAAAGTTTTGTGTAGTAGGCCTATAGATATGCAGTTCCAATAAAGCCTAGAACGAACATTGATATCTGTTAATGTTGGTAACGTCCGGGAAGGGTTAACAATAGTAATGTTCAGAAATTGATTAAGAAACACCTACATGTGTGCATCACTATCGTCACACACTGGGAAATCCTTATATGGATCAGTGAATATTAACCCAATAATATTCTACTCGAGTAAATTTACATGCAAATAATTATATTGCGTCGAGCGATTAGAGTTCTGAGTACCTTGGTTATGAGGGACATTGATATGATGACGTGGCCCTCCGGATATCCCTCCGATCCGGCACTGTCAATAGCCATTTTACCTCTTTCTTACGACCCTGCGAATTGGATTGAAAAAAATATAACACTCGCCTTGACTGGTAATAATTGTAACACTTATCTACCTAAAGGAGAATAGGAGATAAGCAGTCATAAATCTAGAAACATGCTTCTTTATTCACAGATCGATGGGTATTGAGAGGCATTGCAGAAAACGGCAATTAATACCCTGGGCTACTTTTATTCAGAGGGAGTAAGGGTGTAAATTGGCTCGGACACGCTAACGAAGGATTTATTACTCAGAATAGTATTGATGCTTGCCGTGAATTAGGGCTAACATGGGCTGTTCTACGACCACTGTTCACTGTAATTGTTATTATCTATTGTTAATTCGTGTGATTATTCTTTCTGTGGTAAAAAAAAAATACCACGCGGGAAATAGGCATATTTTTCAATTCTTGAAATCATAGTACCCTCGGGCAATTGCTGGAGTAGGGGTGAGGCGATGAAGGTGAGGTGCGAGTGCAATGTCTAACAGAGGGGGTGGACATTGAAGACGTCGTACAACTGCGATGTCGGAGGAAGGCTAGAGTTGGGACAATGAAGACTGGGTGCAACTGCGATGTCAGAGTAAATGTAATAAATTGAAGGCGTCGTGCAACTGATATCAGAGTAAAGGTAGGGTGGACATTGAAGACGAAGTGCAACTGATATCAGAGAAAATACAGGAGAAGGCTTTAGGCGGGGTCATGTCGGTATTCACAGAAATATTCATCGCCGCGAACATCTAGAAAAGGTTTAGTTATCTAAATCTCGAGTTATTATTCATAGAAATGAGATTCATGTTAACTCTTGATATGAGGATACGTCGAGGAACAGTAACAAATCCGTGACTCAAAAGATGAGATTATTGTTGTCATAGATTACGTCCAGACAGTTTATGTGGCTATATCCATCGCAGGACTCTTTATACAACTAATATGTAGTTTGAATCGAATATCTAAGATAAAGAACGGATTTGCAGCATTTGGATAAAGCTTGCGTATTCACACTGAGGCTATCGGAATTAGCATCAGATGTCATTCAGTTCAACATCAAATCTCTATGACGACCATTTCCATGCATTCTGAGTTTCATCCCAGAGACCTACTTCCAACTGCCTGTTCTTCTTATAGTAGCCTATATTAATATATAGTATATATACTAATACTAGTATTCTAAAAGTACTTTCAAAGTAAATAATAATAATAATAATAATAATAATAAAGTAGATTTATATAGTGCAAGTGCTTCCATGCACCAGGCCATGCTCACAGAATATAACTATAAAATAATCAAATGTATTCATGTAATCTGTATTGCTTAACGGCATACTATCACAGATAGTTTACCGAAATAGTGGTCTAGCACGGTTTTACCTGAAAATAAATGCATTTGTTTTGACTACACAAGTACTTTATACAACCAGTTATACTTATTCCACATATCTCACTAGTTATCAATATTTTAACTTTTTATTAATATTTATTAATTAGCTACGACTCTTAGATATTGTGCCAGTGGTCGTGAAAGGTTACTTTGACCGTGTTCAATGCTTAGAGTTCTCCCTTAATCAGAAAAGAAATGTGAGATTGGACGTATTTTATTCGGGTTATAAATACCAGGAAGTGTAAACTGCAATGGAATCTTACCAATATACAGCGGTAAAAATATATTTGTAGGTACAATAGCGAGTATATGTATGCTAAGAGCATGTACTTTGCATTTTAAAACTCCAATTCAGTCCAAAACGACAACTTAATCTGTGATAGTATGCCTTTAAAGCCAGTTGATAATAGGGGAAGGGCATGGTTCTTTATTGGGCCATCCCTCGTTTAGGCTTTTTACAAGGTATATCTTTCCATCGTTACACTGGAATGATCAGTTTGATGTCATGATGACAACCAGAACATAAAACAACGGAAGAAATTACTTAATCGAGTAAAATCTATAAAACTTACTTTTCCCTGTAGTGAATATGTTTATCATGTATCACTAAATATCGAATAACTAATATGATATGAAACACATTATAATGATTGTTGTATGATCGCTGAGTTATGTATGTGTGAGTACAAGTTCAACAACGTTTTAGTGCATCAATCTAACCTACTTTTATATACGAGTCTACTTTGCTATGTGTTCCTAAATTGGGCACGGCAATGTTCCAATATTGGGCATACTAAATGTGCCTATGATACCCATCTTTTCTGCTATTTTTCTGTTTTTGTCATAAAAACAACCTCTTTTAGTGTTGGAGTACATATCTTGATTATTTATGTCTACTTCATCTCCTTGTATTCATTTTTAAATTTTGTATTTCATTCATTAATGTGCAGATTGGATCCGGTTAGTCCTGGTGTATCATTTTGGTTTGTAAACTAACGGTATTATTTTATTTTTAAATTAAAGATAATTAAAGACATAATAAACTAAAGTAAATAACATAAATGGGCCTATGTCACAATTTCTATAACTGTTACATTCATTGCCCAATTTAAGCCACTGAATGGCCCAAATTAGGAACACTTTCAGAACTTCCGGTAAATATTGATATTTTAAGGCATGTTTTATTTGTTGCCATTTCTTCTTTTTCATCTCCTGTACCATATGCAATTTTGCATTTAACGGTCTGCTTAGCCACAATGACCATTACACATAAAAACATGCCCAATATACAGCCCCTTCCACTACTTGTTCGTTCTTGAATTGTTTATTTTTTTTAAATAAGACGAGCTCGTCTATTTGTGGTTCAATATCCATGGTTTCTGCGCACTGTTGAGTGTTAATGAAGGAACGATTACTGTGTTGCTAGTACTACAAGCCGAGCGTGAACTATACACGTCTATCCATTTCACTGAGACTAACTTTTTTAGTCTCTTCTTTACTTAGACAGAAGTTTAAAAAAAGTGAAAACCAACCAATCACAAACTGTCATAATAAATCTAATTGGCAAACATGTCGGTCACTTGGTGACCTGGAATCTGCTTTAATTACGCGACTGGTGGATGGTTGTTTATGACAGCTTACGACCTCCACGTCACACGCCGTCATTATTGGTGTTTACATGTCGCCAATGTCAGTAACCTTATATGTTTATCCGTGCTGGGGGCAGCCAGAGATGCCACATGTAAACCAACAGAGAGAAGGTTAAAGTAAGTTATTGTTTTAAGTTCAAAAGTTTGACTAACGTTTGGGGGTAGTCAGACGTTGCACATTGAATGTCTGTTAATGTTAATGGTTTTAAGTCATAAAAATATGTTTTACGAGATGCTTAATGTACAAAGATTAGACAAAGGTATTATTTTATTTTATTTAAAATAGCATTATAATTCACTAACATCACTGATACTGAATGTATTGCATCCACTGGCACATCGCCTTTAATAGTGAACGTGTTAGTAACTTGTGTAGTTTGTGTGCACTAAATATGATCCCGAATGGTAGCAGTAATAAGCTGAACAAGACCAAATTTGGCCTATATGACCTTATATAGACAAACCAAGAAAATGCGAAATTCCTTTAAATAGTGGCTCCACATAAATCAATTACACAGCTTGCAATAATTTGCTTTGTTAATTAATTCTCACATCGACGTTTCTCAACTACACATGGTCCCATTATCGATCGTAACGGTGCTTAACTGGAAATCCAATTGTGCTGGACATTGGGAACAATCATTAGCCTGGGAAGCCAGACCGGCGTATATTTAGTTAGTAGTCTCTCCTACACCGTCAACATAGGTGGCAGGAACTTGCGAGGGACAGATTCAATAATATTTACTTCGTAGTAATACCAACCAGCCTCAGTGATAAATACACAGACGCTGATGAATTTTGTATACAAGAAAATGTCAGAACCATCAAACAGATTATCTTTAGTTCCCCCAAATCAGTTAACTTCATGGGACATTATGTAGATGTGTCTACTCCAGCTTAATACATGTATATGCATTAAATCGATTACAAACATTGCTTTATTTAAATGTCATAGAAGCCTAATTGTATGTAACTTAACGAAAGTTTACGGTTTAACAGAATGATATAAGTCAATAATTAAAGACTGTATTTGTCGTATTTTATGTTATGTTTTAAAATAACTTTTCTGAACACAGAAAATGTATACAAAGAGATAACCAGGCGTGTTAATAATAAACTTTTTTCTTTTAATTTATTAATTTCGATATGTACAATATATACATTGAATGTATGTCACAAGTAAATGTTGGAAGTCCTATATAGTAGGCCTATATGCAATGGTTTAACTAATATGATGTTGGCCAGTGTGTGGCGATGGCTCATGAAATGGGTTTGGGTTCAGCAACCAAGAATGGTTATTGAAATAAAACTGCCGCTATATCTCTGCTATGGATGCTCATGTTGATCATTATGGTGGATTATATCGCCATTGCAATCTATAACACTTATATTACACACAGTCATGACCATTTATTTCCCCCCATTTTGCGAATCGCAACAGTGGACATTGAATTGGTGACGCCAGTATATGGACACGTGAAGACATCCTTTATGTTAGGCTGTATTCGATTCATGATTCTAGGTTCCAGAGTGTTATCGCATGAAACATGCGCAGTGAGGACTTGAATCGAACGGCATGAATAAACACCGAGTTGATTTATATGCGAAACAAATACAATTAGTAGTTAGTCTCTTCTTCGACTGAACTGCTTTCTCACCTAAAATATATCGTCAACATAAGAAAAATACCTACTAAGCTACTTGCAGCTCTCACTCGAGTATAGCCCTGACCTCAGGAGGAAACACGAGGTGTTCTATTCGTAATTTCATCACTCGAGTGTCACAGTAGAGTTGATCGAGTCGTGAATCGAATACAACCTTAATGTCGTATATAATATTTTTGTTTATATCTGCCAGTCAACGTTTACTAATGAATGTAACATGCAATGTAGTGATTATGATCAAGTTTCATAACTTTGGCATTTACGGTATATGCCTATAAATTCCGTTCCAATACATTTCCAGCGGTCAAAGAATGTCCAAACAAAGCCAGCAAAAATTCAGAGTTCCACTGATGGGCTTGGCATTCGCTATGGGAAGCCTCATAAAAAAAGGTGCATAACTACATTTGCAAGTCCATTCACAGAACTACTGAAAACCTCAATAGGATCTGTGCTTCTTTTTGCTAATGCTTTGCCCTGGTCCCGACCAACAGACAGCTCGAGAGGAAGTCAGAAACCATTACGTTGTGCCAGTGTGAAAAGTCATGTCATAGGTGTCCGCGCTCCTTTTTAGTCGACTGTTGCGACTGTGAAGTGTGGGGCTAATTACAGCCAAATGTCTGACCCGGGCGTAAGTAGAAAGTCCATTCCTAAAAGTAAGACATATATTTCTTGTTTCCGGATAAAAGACGAGGGAAAAACGGTTGGAAGCAACTTCAGAAATCGATGTAATTTGGAAGGACCAACAAGTAATAATGAGCTAAGTTCCACCCTGGCGTTTCTCGGAGGTTTTGATCACATCTACCGACTACTCACAGGTCAGAAGGGGAGGCCCTTTGCTCTAGACGTGCATTTGTCAATAGTACTTTTAACACATTGATACAAAACACATTTAACACGTTAAAAATATTACCACTTTGTACGGGAACATTGCAAATGTTGCCTTGCAATGAAACTCTTGTAATAATCTGAATTCATTACTTATTCTACTCGTGGATTACAAATTAAAATTCTAGTAGATTAATGTTAAACTATTTGGCTGGAGGGTATATAATAAAGTCTCTTTGTTCTTTTGTTACGAGTACCAGTTCACGAATGTTTCGCTGACTCACGGGAACGAAGGTGGTGCATGAGAAGGTGATGTGTGGTGACGTCTTAATAAATTATTTCAGTAATTGGATGCAATAAAACTACCTGGAATTATTATTTGACGTTCTTTGCGGCTTTAAAGTTCCATTATTCAGAGAATCCATAATCACTTTCTTATATTCCCTTTGATTAAATATCATACAATAAAATTCATTTGAAGAAATGCGTATGGCTATAGTATATTTCCACGCAAACTAAAATTAATGCACACGTTATGCATTACTCATAAAACCACCAACATTTCAAGTCATAGTACTGACAATTACCCGATGCTCGCAGCTATATTGCAATACTCACATATATGGGTGTTGTAGGGGTTCTCATGAAATAAACTAGAAAATCTTGATAACAACGAATTAATCTTGAAGTGGCTCTAAACCATAATTTAAAACACATGAAATGGAAAACACATACACGGGAAGCAACGACAAATAAGCACGTGTGCGTGTATATATTGTAGGTCTTATTAGTTGGTTATATTAGTTAACATGAATACGCAGATGAGTGAAACACACTCCGCAATGGACGCAATATTAACCAATACCTTGGTATATTTGGACAGATGGAAAATCAGCTAACAAATGTTTTACAAAAAAAAAGTACAGGATTCTATGTTAATCTATTTTCTGTCTGAACTTCCGCCATATTTAACCATACACACTATATACTAGTACATGGATCCGCTTTAGGAGATACTAAACATATTAGAATATACGGTAGGGCTTACTCCAAATAAAATCATCTGTACGACATTCAAATAATTTGACGTTACGTTCAGTCTGTCTTGCATTTATTAAAATGTTTTAAACATTTGATTATCCTTATACCTGATTCACGTTGCTCAGAACAGTTATATAGCTACACAGTTGCTGGTACGTCAAATTTTAGGGACCCGCTAAAAGTGTACTGTATATCTGATTCAGACTGTTTGTACGAAACAGTTTTAGCTAACAAAAATGGAGCATTGCAGTGATACATGTTTCATGCAATGCTTACACTTGTAGCAGGTCTTTAACGTTTGACTTGCAATCTGGTGTAGCTACTACTGTTCTGACATTTGACTTGTAGTCAAGTGTAGCTACAACTGTTCTGACATTTGACTTGTAGTCAAGTGTAGCTACAACTGTTCTGACATTTGACTTGTAGTCAAGTGTAGCACAACTGTTCTGACATTTGACTTGTAGTCAAGTGTAGCACAACTGTTCTGACATTTGATTTCCAGCCAGGTGTAGCTACAACTGTTCTGAGCAACTGGGTCCTGATCAAGAACCTCGTCTTGGAGTAAATCACATGATAATGAATGTTGTCGCTTATAATACCAGCTTCAGCCATTGGTTGGATTAAGAATATTATAAAATACTTTTAAAGATTTCTTGGAGACATTCAGAAATATGTTTGTAAAATATTAAATGGAATTTTCAAATGACATCATATTAAGATGAAAACAAAAGCCAGAACGACTGAAACAGCTCTGCAGTTACCAAGTAACAAAATAATCTCTGATCAAACAGTTCGGAGCAGCTTGAAAGCATTTGAAACTTGACGTCGAAGACTTATGCAACGTAACGTATTGACTCAATGTCATCTTGCAAGACGTTTCCAATGGTGGCACTACCATGCGTCTTGTTGTACAGAAAAGGTCATGTTTATATATTCGTTTAAAGAGAGAAAGTATAGTAAGACAGAGGGGGAGGGGAGTTGTTCTAAAACTGATAAGATTTCTAAGACTACGTTTAGCTTTGAATTTTCCTAGACATTCCTAGATGTTTTCTAAGATTTTCTTTTTACACACTGTAAAGAAATAGCAGCCCAGTATGCTGAAGGACGGTTCTGTGATGAACTCAGCTTTTTTACCTCTCAGATTGTATCGACGTCTTAGAGAACATTACGCTGCAAACTGTGCCACAAAAGGTCGATGCGCTTGTGGGTGAGAGCATACTTCTGTATCATTTGTAGTGCCGGGGAGCCCCAAGAGCCCAACATCTACATGTACCCAAAAGACAGATAAAGAAAAAGAGCAGATCGAGATCGAGATCGAGATTATATATATATATATATATATATATATATATAGAGAGAGAGAGAGAGAGAGAGAGAGAGAGAGAGAGAGAGAGAG
>JAUTBV010147709.1:0-10867 GCA_032361325.1 Lepetodrilus fucensis | reverse complement strand
TACGGATGTTGCAGGTTTCCTCCTGCCCTAAACTGACAAGTCGTGATATTAGTGAAAGATTCTAGAAAGCGACTTTACAAAAAAAAAAGAAGAAAAAAAAGACACTGATCGATATGCACAACTTGATCTATGGGCAAGTGATTTAGTGCTTATGTCTGCAGTAATAATGCTAGCTTGCTAGCCTGGGAGTGGGACATTTCTCCCAATGCTAAAAGTTTTCTAAGGGCTAGTAGAAATTCATAACATTTGTTATTTGTATCACTATTAAACTTACTTTCCATCACCATGATCACTGCAGGATAATAGATTATAGTCAATATAGAGGTGTTAATAACTTAGACAGTTACTCAATAAATTTACAATTAAATTGTCTATTTCATGCACAAGTAACCATTTCCAATTGTTGCAAGCATTGTTCCCGAAATTTTCTCAGCTAATGCACAAATTACATGCAGGGTTCGCATATAACACTCGCGCGGACCATTTCTCCCAGTGCTTAAGGTATCCTAAGGGCGAGTAGAAATTCATAACATTTGTTATTTATATCACTATTGGGGCGAGTATGTTTTAAAGTTAGGTTCTATCACTTAAAGCATGTGTACACACCCGTCCTTGTCCTCATACAGCTCCTTCAGTTCATTGGTGCAGTCCATGTGACGCTGTGGACAGACAACACCAGAAATAGTCAAATGGTAGAATTGGTGGATTTCTACATCTTCAATAGCGATCAACGATAATTAGGAACAGTCAGTGCCGCAATAAATTATCTAAATTATTTATAAATGTTTGAAATTCCATCCAAGCTGTGTGCCACATTGTTTCAAGGTTTGTAAAACAAGTGAAAAATGTACAGACTGGAACTGTGAAAGTCTACACATTGTCAGTTGATATACGAAATAATTGATGTATTTTTTTAACAAGAAAGAAAAAGATCACGATAAATTTAAATTAGAATAAATTTTGTAAATGTTTTCATGGTTTTAGTCATAATGTCAAACTAACAATACCATGTGCAATAACGATAATATCTTTAACAATAATCTTAAATACTTACATCAACCAATAGTTTCAACCGGTAATCTGAATTTATTTGTTCCCTTTGCTGAAATGTAACGAATAAACAAAATCAATGTGGAGGAATGTTTGTATGAACACAGGGTGTTGATGTGTTAGTAGAAAGCTAGTGAGATTATCCTTACAGCAGAATTAAATCTGTTATATAAAATGAGAAATGTTCACTCAGTGGAAAACAATTCATTCAGACTCCACACAGACATTTTTAAAGTTGAGAGAAAGTGAGAAAACCAAGTCAGTTGCCAAGTGTTTCACATCTGCATGTTTGCACGTGAATACTGTATAGATAATAGAAAGGACCATATAGAAATGATTATGGCCACTATGTGTGCATAAATATGGCCTAACAGTTTCTTTGAAGAAGAAAATAGAATTGGCTGCATATTATAAGTTGTCAACTCGTCATGAGGGGTATATGGAATGATGTACCCCGCTTGAGAACTCTTGTACCCCGAGCCGCCAGGTGAGGGGTACAAGAGCTCTCATATACCCCGAGGGACGAGTTGACAACAAATTTATCCTACCGTCATGTTACTGTACGTGAACATGTCTAAATTCAAGGAAAACACGTGTCTGCCTGAAATATTCGTAGGCCATTTTCGGCCGTACTTGATCACTGTGGTGTCAGTATGTCGTTGTCATAGCAGTGGGTAATAAGTGAATTATTTGTAAACCTCCCAGGCGGGGTATATGAAAAATTGTACTATCTGTAAAAACATAAGGAACTTACATGAAAGGTAGGATAAATATTTTTTTAACCAGACTTAAAGACATTGCTATTCAAACAGGCATTTGACAACCAACAACTAGAACTAGACAATCTCTGCTTCTGCCTTCTCACAATTTTTCCTGTTTAGACAAAGTGCATCTATTATTATTACTACTCACTGGTAAGTCTGGACTTCAAGAAGCAGTAGAATGTAACATGTAAACCAATATTAGTGCGAAATCTCATCACGATTTCAGGAAACGGTGTATTGTTGATTTTATTTGTAAATTATTGTTAAACTAAACAGATAAAAGCCACTTACAACTTTCTTTATGTGTAGCATTTCCTTCGTCATACCATCCATTAACCTCTCTCTTTCCTCATGGTACCGTCTTTGCTGTTCGAGGAGTGATTCCATTTTGAATATCTGAATGAATATCAGGATAGATTTGTAAAAGTAGCGAGTTCCCTACGTCGGCACCATGTTGGATAATGAAGTTAGCTTCTTGCATTGGTTATGTTATTCATTCTATTACTAAAGCGAACCCTATCATCGATGTACGGAATATACACATTTTCGGTAATTTCCGGAACAGATCGGACAAACTCGTTTATGACCGTAAGCATTAATGATGACACGAGTAGGCACTAAAATATTAATGATGAAATTTACCCCAAATTAAGCAGCAATATAATGTAACTAAGATTGCTACATTAACAACACATATGATACAAGAGTAATATATTAAAGTAAATTTATTGGTAAATAAAATATTTCGTGCTCACAACTACCATATATTCGACCTGAATTTGTCAGTAGGACCTCGTGGCGCAACGGTAGCGCGTCTGACTCCAGATCAGAAGGTTGCGTGTTCAAATCACGTCGGGGTCATACCTATAGTTTTATACATTTGCATCATAATAATTTGCATATCTTTACATTTTATTTATAAGCATGTGTATGTTTATTGTAAATTCTGTACTGTATATTTATTGTGTTACAATTTTACATTATTCCAACAATTTCATTCACAATTCAAACATTATGTACAACTTATTGTTATTCTTCCAATATCCACCACCGATATATCTCTACTGTATAGATACATTTATGTAACTATTGTTCAAAGTGAATCATTTCCATTTCTAGCAGTTGTTGTATAACATGTAGTAGTCAGTGTTAGTTCAAACAAAGTGTATCCAGTTCTAATGATATTTCTGTTCAATCTGCAATACGTACTTAGGCCTATGGACTAAGAGATTGGCTGTTCCCAGTATTATATGAGAAACACTGGTTAGTGAACTTGGCTGAAGATTTTACATAGGATAGTTCTTGCTATGATCTAATATCTGATCAAAATTATTGTGACATATCAGTACTACGGTACAAATAAACTCCCTTCGCTATTTCATGATATAATAATAGTTATACATTTTGTATTTAATTTAGAGGTATGAAGATACAATCTTTTGTATTTTACATTATTAAAGGAATACAAAATGAGAGTAGTCAAGGGGTCTGTAGCTCACTAGATTTTGATTATCAATGCTAAATTGTCAGGTGGATACCAGTGTTTTCCACATCACCATACCAGTGTTTTCCACATAACCATGCCACCAGTTTTCTTCATCACCATACCAGTGTTTTCCCAATCACCATACCACTGTTTTCCCCATCACCATACCAGTGTTTTCCCCATCACCATACCAGTGTTTTCCCAATCATTGTACCAGCATTTTCCCCATCACCATACCAGTGTTTTCCCCATCATTATACTAGTCCTTTCCTGTCATACAAAGAATAACAAAAACATGATAAAATTAAAATAATCACCTTTATTTATAACTTTATTTTATAACTAAAAGAAGCAGCTAGGTGAATCAGCTATATATAACAGAGACCTCTAGATTTCCCACGTTCCAACTTCAAACACAAGAATTCCTGCGTATGACATCACATAATTTTGTAGATCATGTGATATTAGGTTTGCCCAAATTGAAGTGCAAGTTAGAATTTGCACGCAAATAATATTAATAAAACTTGATCATGTTGATCAACAAAATAATGTGACATAATACTTTCGTCTTTAAAGTTGAATGTGGTAAAACTAAAAGTCTCTATTACATACATGTGAACATCTTTGAAACGGTTTTATAGATCACATGATTAAAAGGTCCATGCATCTTGTATATCATATTCTGCAGTAAGTGCAGATCTACTATATTCAACTCTCACACACACACACACACACACGCACACACACACACACAAAGACGACTTCTGATGTACAAACAATTCTCAGTCCTCTAATCACCAGTGTCAGAACATCACAGTTGATGAAAGGCTTTATGTCGTAACATCAGATCAACACTGCAAAATGATTGTAGCGCTACGCAAGTCGTAATTCTTATACGTTAACATGGAGGTACGATTTTTGAAGCACTCTGACCATTCTGTGGAATAAGAGCCTGACCCCATGATTACGAAACTTTTCCCCGAGTACGATTTCATACTCAACTCAGAATTTTGTTCATAAAACGTCATGTTTTTAGAGCATAGCACGCGAGTTGAGCACAAAAACGTACTCAGAAAAGTTTCGTAACCTCGGGGCCAGATTCCATATACTATATCTCTATGATGTAATTCTATGTTCATGTAACAGTATGTGTACAATATCAAATGTGGGTTACCAAATCTAATCAGTCTAATGGAGTAGAGGAAGTTCTACTATGCTTCGAGACATAAAATAATGTAATAATAATATTCTTGAAACATCTGTACCAGCTGTGGCTCAAGTCTTAGTAGTAATAGTAGGCTTTCATCCCTCCAGAAAACATAACACAAAACTGTTTATGACCCAACACTGGGCATATCTTAGTAAAGTCCATCTCCAAAGATATATCATCATCATCATAATCATCATAAATCATCATCATCATAATCACAGTCTACCTTACAATATATAGCAATAGCTTAGGCTACCCCACACATCTCCGAAGACATAATTGTCTCTGTCTATCTCAAAATAGTCATCTCACTCATAGTAATCTCAGTCTGCCTCATGAGACATACCATCTCCATCTATCTCAGAAAACATACATCTCAGGAGATTAATTATTATTATTGCTGCCTCTCAGAAGATATATAGGATATATATCAATCTATCTCGGAATACCTACCATATTATTATCTCAATCTATGAATTTCCTGGATTCTATCTGAGAAGATACATCTCAGTATCACAGAAGACACAATCTATATATCCAGCATCACAGTGATGTTATGAAAATGCATCAAGTAATGCCACTGTCACAACCAACAGTAAAACGCTGCAGCAAAGGACTGGCCAAGGGTAATGTAATATATTATAAGAATGACACTCTACAGTAGACATAATAACAGAAGTATGTACACCAAGTAAAACGCCACTGATTGTGTCAACAGCAATTGTTACTGCAGAAATTGCTTCTCTAAGAACCAAGTTACTTCCTAGTTTACTGTGCATGTATTTGATAGAATTTATTGTTTGAATTATACTTTTATCTCGCAGTGGGAATATTTCATTCATAGGCGACAATGTATTTGATAGAATGTCTTTGGCTTGGTTGTATACATCTTCGAGGCTGTGTTTGTTTTGAACTCGTAAGTGTCAATTCGGGTGCAATAAATTCAAATCAAATACCCAAGAACACAAGACTAAGAACACAACACTCGAGTTGTGATCCCACATAACCCCAACACATGAAAATACTCTCCTATGTACTGTGGTTCGACAAGTTTTGTGACATCAGAAAAAAAAGTCAGTTATGTAACTTGTGACTATCTACAGTCTTTCTGATTGGTCAGTAATGCTGTCAACACTCGTGTTACTTACTCAGTTGTTTTATTTTAAAACAATGTTGTTGCTAATGTGCATGTACAATTAGTCTGGTGCACACAGGAGTCTGCGTTGCGTCTGGATTCTTGCATTTATATATGCAGACACTCGTGTGCTACCCCATGCGTCGCGTCTGCGTCGAACGCGCGTTAAACACAGGTATCAAACGAGTTTGATATTTGACGCAGGCGCGCAGCATCTGGAGACGCCAGACGCTCATGTGAGCAGTCCTGCGCTTGCGTTGAGCTTGTGTTGCACTTGCGTTGCATTGAGATTTATCAAAGAGCTAATCAGCTGCCTTTCCCCCCCGAGACATGTGATTCGAACAAAATGGTGACATCTATGAGCGCCGACATTTTGAAAGTTCTACGTGATACTCGGAGCACAGATCAAACACAGATTTTGTCGCACACGAGCGCTAGCGTCTATAAACGCTGACGCAGACGCCCGTGTGCGCCAGGCTTGAACTTTCACAACTGTATATCTACCACTACCAGATAGATGATTAATCTCCATTGTAAGTAGTGGGCATCATTTATTGGAAACAGGTAGGTAAAAAACAACACCTCCAATATTTGATTGCGGTAACAGAAAATGCTTGTACATTTCAATCAATCTTTATGAGTATCTATTGATGTCCATGATCGGTGATAAACACACATAGTTTGTTCTTACTCAACTGTCCATAATATCATAAATATACACTATGAAAATACACACTCATTAGCTTCGAATATTAAACAATTCAAATAAATCAAATACAAAATTAATACAGTAACTAAGAATAATGGACAGTTAATAAATAAGATGATTTACGTACATTAATAAAATACAGTGAACCCTAGATAATTCTGGTAGTCATTAACCCTCTCCCTGCTGGATTAGGCATGAAGCTCTTTAAAACATCTCTGGTTTAGCACAGAGAGGGTTAATCTAGTGATAATGATAGCATTTCTGACAAATATTTTACACACAATGTAATGTTTCTAAGATATACCCCAAAATAGATTTTGGTCAATTTCATTGTAAGGCTAGATACTATAACTGGGGGAAGAGAGCTCATGGACCTCAAAGTCAGTGTTATAATGAGGATAATACATGTACTATATTTAGAACTAATAGATTGAATTCATGCTTTAAATCGCAGCGGGAATGTTTCGCCCATAGAAGTGAGTGAGTGAATATGGAGTTTAATGTCGCTGCGGGAATCTTTCACCCATTTGCGACGATGTCCATAGAAGTCGACAGAGAAAGCAAAAGACTAATAAAATGCAACATACATTGTATTTAAACTACCGGTTTAGAAAACAGCTTACATGTAAGTCATGCCAGCGATATATGACTGTGTAGTGGTGCAAGACATTCTGATTCACCAAGGGCTCACTGTACTCATAAAATTAGTCAATACACAGAGATGAGCAATTAAACACAGGGATGTAGATCTTCATCAATTTACAATTTACAAGTACATATCCATTATACAAAATGCATGCACACACTTGTCAGAATATTTAATATTAAACTCAAAAACTCCATTAAGTTGTTAACCATACTAAATATATCACATCATCATATTGACATTTTCCTCTTAACATTAAAGGCTTTGGTTAATATTAGTAAATATTGGATTACTAGTATTAAATTAACAAGTAAAAAAGAAAAAGAAAAACAGATACAAAACCAAACTATTTCTTTCTTATTTCTCATTGGGTGTACTGGGATGAAAGTTCCAACATAAAACCCTACTCGCCTGAATGAGGATCTAAATAAAATAAATTATAAAACATTAAATTCTGACTAACTCTTAAGATATACCTATAAAATTGTGACAAGTTGGTTGGGTTAACCATGTTACCGGGCTTGTATTAATTTCCATTCCCGGAATAGTGATGATTTTATATAGTGCAGTGTTGGAATTTAAAGGGGGTCCAGGGAGTCATTTGAAAATATGCAATTGCGGCTGCAAGTGCGTCATGTCTATTTTTAGAATTTCGTAGAACAATGTATATAATTTAAAACTAGGAATTCCGGTGACAGGCTAACAGGGCCTTAGATTGACTAAAAATCTAGAGAAAATCTTAATACAACGTTACAAAGGATTGTATCCTTAAATTTCGGTTTGATTCAGAGATGAATTATGTTGTTCAGCATGGTTCACGGGGCAATAAATCGTGAGGCAATATAAGGTACGTAAAAAAGACAACAATCGTGCACATTTCACCTCCTGGCTCCATTAACATTGGGCCTATGGAGAATGACCCCCTTATTTTCGTAATTTCGAAACACTGTATAGTGTCTCTCTTTGATTTGGCTTGATGATACTCCATGATGCTAAGATGAGGGAGCGGGTCTGGATCGTGTGGGTAGGTGGTAGAGGGGTGGGACTTGTGGATGGGGTGGGGATCACGTGGGTCCGCGGGCATCGGCCACCTCTGTGGGTACCTGCACCTCCAGACCGTCCATGTCCTTGCTGACGATGATCTGACATCCGAGACGAGACCTGTCAACATGTGGAAATCTTTTAAATATACCGGGGTACTAGTATAAACCAAACAAAAATCTGAGGTTAACTGATCATCAGAGCAATAACAGCCTGGGTCTCATTCCACAGAGATCATGACATAGAGTTACGACTCTCGTAATGCAACGATCATTCTGCAGAACTGGTGGGCCCCTGTGATTATTATTATTTTTTTGGTATTGGGGTTATAAGCAGTTTGTAAGATTGTTTCACTCATATGACCACGACTTGTCAATTTAGGGCAGGAGGAAAAATGTTTCACACATTAGCTGGTTCATTAGGAAATTGAATTGCTTAGTTTACAATTACAATTAGTTTACAATTACTTTTCTAGAAAGTGCATTTATCCCCCCCCACCCCAATGCATTTATTCATGTGCGATTCATAACTGTTAAAAATATGCAAATTTAAAACTAAAGATAAAATATACTTTAAGAAAAGAACAAAAATAATAGAGATTTTAAGATACGACAATGACCATTGACCCTATGAATGTATTAATGTTCTAGTTAGTTAAATTTATTGAAAATGAACTAAAAAATACAAAATGCATCACTGCAGTGTATATATTAACAAACATTAGCTTGCAACAGAAGCTTCAAACAAGTACAAGTACTATATAATCAACAGTTCTATTCAATTGCATGGTATATATAATTAAGAATGACCAATTTAAATATGTAAACTGTAAGAATAAGACCATGTTTATGTTAAATACATAAATTGCAAGAATAAGATCAAGTTAAATACATGAATTGTAATCAAATATGATCAAGTTAAATTACGTAAATTGTAAGAATAAGACCAAGTTAAATATGTAATTTGGTAAGAATGACCAAGTTAAAATATGTAATTGTAAGAATAAGACAAAGTTAAATACGTAAATTGTAAGAATAAGACAAAGTTAAATATGAAATTTGGTAAGAATGACCAAATTAAAAAATGTAATTGTAAGAATAAGACCAAGATAAATAAGTAAATTGTAAGAATAAGACCAAGATAAATATGTAAATAACAAAGATCTTACGTGTCCACAAGACCATACGCCAGATCAAGCATGTCGAGTTCCTCGTCTGTGGGTTTCTCCGGGAGCTTGTCATAATCTGCCTTCTTGAAGATCAGGTGGCAGGTGGAGCAAGCCAGGGTGCCCTCGCATGCACCTGTAACCATGACAACCAGACAACACTCAGCACCACACACCACCAGATTAATGGCAGACACTTGCACAGGGAAGCAGATATCATGGTCATACACAGCATGTCACTATCTATAGCCATGTCCGCGAGGAATGAGTGAATTATTGTTTTACGTCACGGAAGGAGTCTTTCGCCCATATATGATGTGATGACTGTGAGGTATGAACTAATAGCATTTGTCAACGGAACTCACACGTTTAAGATAATCTGAACAATAATTATCCCTCGACTGTTGCATGAATAATCTATTTAAAACATAAGTATGACCACAATTATCACATATATCTCTTAAGTTCTTGTGGTTAACTGAGATAGTGTTATTGTTGGAAAGTTTTCTACAACATATTCAAGAGATATTTTCCACACATTATTTTACTATTTAAAAAAATAATTTGTAGATATTTATATGTAGTATTTCTAACTATTCATCATTTCATTGGTAGTATCATCAGTATAAATAATTTGAACAGGAGAACATAACTAAATTTATAACTGTTAAGGAAATAAGGAAATTAAAAGTTATCTGTGTTCGTACTATAGGACAACCAAACTATTAAAGTACAAAATTTGGTTGTAAATGCAATAGTTTAATAAATGAAGGATTTTTTAAAAACCCATTATTTGTTTGGGTTGATTTTTTTGTTGTTGGTAATGTTCGTATTATTAGGGTCAGATTAAAAAATATTTTCGGCGATTATCTATGTTCGTACTATAGTCGACAACCAAACTATTAAAGTACAAAATATGGTTGTAAATGCAATAGTAAATAAATGAAGGATTTTTTAAAAACCCATTCGTTTTTAGTCAAATTAAAACAAAAATGGTAATGTTCCTATTTTTAGGGTCAGATTAAAAAAAAAATTGGCGATTCATTTAGGTGTTTGAACTATTACTAATTAGGGGGTTTGAATTACACTAGATTAGACCTAGAACAAAACTGTCACCATAAACTGCAATCTTTGTAGTCAATCTTGGTTGAATCACCACATCGTCACCATTTTCTATTCGATCATCACATACAGTCTGTGAAAATACTAGTATGATAAAGTACATTGACACTTTCTCAAAAAAAATCGTAAAGAACGAACCAAAGCCATCGATGTCGACATCGTTCTCTATTATGACATCCAGCAGGTTGTCCCCGACCTTGGCCTTGGTGGTAATACAATTGCCATCGCGCCCATAGAAGCTAATGGTAACTCTGCAACACACAAACAGACAGGACACGATTAGTACCTTCCAGCTCGATGTCATGGTCAATGGCAACAGACAAGAGAGACTCCCCCACCACAGCCTGACAGCAGACTCGGTCGCTGTCTCTGTCCACAAAATACACGGTCACTCTGCAAAACAAACGCACAAAGTTTATCTCCAGTTATGATGATGTGTTATATAGAGGATCTAACATGAGCGGTCATTCAATACTGAATTTATTAAACGAGTTGGTGAAACTGATATTGTGCGAGGCTTTGCCGAGCACAATATCAGT
>JAUTBV010147697.1:0-19812 GCA_032361325.1 Lepetodrilus fucensis | reverse complement strand
CCCCCCCCCCCCCCCCCCCCCCCCCCCCCCCCCCCCCCCCCCACACGCCCTGGAACACCTCGACATCCCCAGCTCCATTCTAAATGTCCATTTCCATGTCAATATCTTCACTGTATCGATCAGCTGTCGTATATAATATTTCTGTAATGGACTTCATGCTGACTTGGCCTTGCTCGCTGGATGACTCTAAGGTCTTATAATACAGCTTATAAGTCTAGTAGAAGCAAATTCCCTCCCTCCCTCCCTCCCATTCTTCCACGAAAGCTTTGAATGTCATATCACAGAGAATGAATAAATAAAATGTATTTGATGGGTTGGCAGAAAATGAATGCGAAAGTCTATTTTGTCCCAGGAATATTTTGGAATCTGAAAAGGTCATCTGTCTTGTTTGTGCAAGATCTTGTGTGTCATACTGAGCGATAATTTTAATATGTCCTCGGTGATATTGGAGATAATGGTGTCATGGCTGCTCAATAATAATAATAATAATAATAATAATAATAATACAGTAATTAATAATAATAATAATAATAATAATAATGGCTGTTTTCAATGTCCCCAATAATAATAATAATAATATAAATAATAATAATAATAATAATTATTATTATTATTCAAAAAAATTGTTTTTATTATTATTATTATTATTATTATTATGATTATATATTATTATTATTATAATAATAATAATAATGGCTACCTGTACTATAATGCGCCAAATCCGCCCCATAGGGCATACTCAAAGCATCACCTCATTATCCCTGGTCAATGGATCAGTGTATGTCCGTATTTTTGCTAAACTATATGTCTAATTTGTTTCATTTGAAACATTAGCATTAGCTATGTAGTGTTCTCCTCTATGTTATGTTTACAAAACAGTATCATACAATAAATGTGTTTTTAACAGCATCTGTTGAAAAACTATGGTACAATCGCATACAAAGCCACATTATGTGAGACATTATCTTTAGTACAAAAGCACACAAAGAACAACCAAAGAAAAAACAAGAAAAAACAACAACATGCAGATGTATTAAGCACAACGCTGCCACATTACTCTGTCAGATGTGTGAGCACGGCGTCTGTACGTCGACAGGCTGGTGTGAGTTTACGGAAGGCAACCATTTCTCTAGGTTTTTAAATCTTGCCCGACCAAATATCGTCTCAGGTGAAAGTATGTTGTTGTATGCAAATACTACTGATTGGGATAGTATTTGTTTGAGAGAATTAGCAACTGACAAACTTTACCCTCTGATTCCCATACAAATTCTTGTGGTCTATCTCATGTGGTCTATCTCATGAATGGGACTATTTGATTGGTATACTGCAGTCTTAGGTCTCAGACTGTATGAGTGGGACTATTTCAGTGCTACTAGTCTTGTGTGTCAGGTTGTATGAACGGAACTCTTTCAATGCTACTAGTCTTGTGTCTCGGGTTGTATGAACAGAACTCTTTCAATGCTACTAGTCTTGTGTTTCAGGTTGTATGAACAGAACTATTTCAGTGCTACTAGTCTTGAGTCTCAGGTTGTATGAACAGAACTCTTTCAATGCTACTAGTCTTGTGTCTGTATGAATGGAAGTCTTTCAGTGCTACTAGTCTTGTGTCTGAGGTTGTATGAACGGAACTCTTCCAGTGTTTCTAGTCTTGTGTCTCAGACCGTATGAACAGGACTATTTCAGCACTATTTTTGTGTGTCTTAGACTGTACTATTTAAGTACTACTACAGTCTTGTGTCTCAGACCGTATTCAGTCTTCACCTCAGGACTGCCCTTGCAGTTAGCTCACCTATCTCTCTCAAGGAAGCAGCAGAAATGTGTTATTAAGCTTTAATAAAGCTATTAAGATGGAGGTTTATTAGAAGGTCAACAGAAGTTTGGCTTCTCTCTGGGACTTTAATCTGGCAAGTGACGGGTGCCACATGACAGTGTGTCGTTGTTGCCATACACAGCTTTGAGTGACAGGAAGTGCTCAACAGGAAATGAGCAGTGGGATGAACACTCCCAGAAATCCCTGTTACAATGGGTGTCATGTCGCTGCCGACCTTGGATGATATTGGGAGGTGAATGGGTTGACAGAAACATCCACAAAGTGACAAATAAGAAACATTTCATAAACTTATCACAGTGCATGATAACATGGCAGTGAAATTGGGTGTCTGATAGAATAATCAGTTTTTCGAGATCGAGAATAATCAGTTTTTCGAGATCGAGAATAAAAGAGACCAAAATAATTTTAATATTATGCATTTCATGATGAAATGGAAATAATGTGATAAAATGTTTATAATAATTCAAGGAATACTGAATTATGTTACTTTATGAAGAATTTTGAATAATTGTGATGTAAATAATATTTTGAAAAATAACAAACAAACAATTCATTGTATGATGAAATGTGAAATAAAATGCCCCAAGCAGTACAGAATTCCATAATTCTTTGGAAACATTTCTAATAATTATGATGTGATTAATATTATAAATGATACCGGGACGAATGATATTTTGATTCGACCAATGAGATCCAATACCACTGAGGACGCTATCAAACATTCCGGCCGACATTCCATGCTTGACAATCAATATTTTATCTGCATCTCTTTGTAAAATATGTCCCCAGCCAATTACTTTATTAATTGAATCCCTTTCATGGGTGTGGAATTGTACCGCGTGTCAATACAGGTCAAGAATGGACGCAGTGTTTGTGTCGGGGCTCGGGTGTGATTATACCAGTTGCATGTCAAAGGTCAGATGTCAATCTTAAGCACAGTTAACGGCAAAAGGTTACCCATATATTATTAAATGGAGTTCTTCTATCGAATTCCGTTAATATTTAATTTCCGTCCTGATATCTCAGTTTTAAGGTCATTCGCTGTGTTATTTCCTTTCCTTAAAATAAGTGATTATATATATCCAGGTCAGTGATATTAATCAAAATTCCTACTGAATATAACAGGTAAAATCTATATTTTGTTAAATATCCTGAAGAAAACACTTTTTTCTTTCTTTTTTTCTCTTCTCTATTTAGCATTAGGTTTCAGCTCTGGATATTTTCAATAACCTGTGATGCTACTGAATAATGACTTACTAAACATGCTTTGTGATATTCTTTCTTTTTCACTTTACTGTTAAGCTGAACAGCATTACCTTAGTTTTCCATTTTGATTATATTCAGAATACTGATGCTGGAGAATAATTCCTACTTTTAAGACTTAGTAACGGGTTACTTTTGTTAATTAACTATTATTATTTTTGAATGGACGACCTCTCTGGCTCCACACCCAGTTATTAGCCACTGTTTGCAGTACCCAGGCTCCAGTCCAGCCTTAATTGTCAGCAGTTTCATACCAGTGGCACCACCATGCCTAGAAACCATGGCAACTCAAGACTGTTACTGTGGCATTACCATGGCGATGAGAGGGTGATTAACGCTCTGATCATCGCTCTTAATCAACATGGCAATAAATACAGTCTACACGGCATAAAAGAAGGGAACTAGTTGGCAAATACTGCTCTCTAGTGGTTTTCTCTGTCGTCGTCTCAGAAACCTTTATTTTAATTTCCTCTTTTCTTTCTTCTATTTTTTTTTTTAAAGCACTCTTGAAGTGTAATAAGGAAGTTGGGGGAGAACTCATTTTTATCTGTGTTGTTCTTTCGCGGAATGTTTATGAGTTTCTAGTCGGATTCTTGACAAACAGCAAAAGCGTTTCAGTCATGTGACTTTTTGGGAAGAATCGAAGGCGCTGCCAAGATACCTGTTGAATGTTGACCCAGAGGTCACAGTGTCCTCCAACGTTTCTTGTCGCTAAACAGACACATTCTCGTTTCCTCTCGTAGCCAAAGTGGGTCTCTCGCCACCCCAGGGTCGGGAGTGACTCCGTTTTGCATATTTGTGTTCCTGTTTAACATTCTACTTCATAAATAATCGAAGGCGAGCGCATCGTTTATGTCGTTCCTGTCGACTGAAATGTGTGTACTGTTTGTTCATATTTCAGGCAAACAACGCAGAGTAAATATGACTTTTACGATTCTCATAAGAATTTTGTTGCCCAAACAAAAGTGTATGTTTGAGTTGTAGCTAAATTATGTTACAATTATTTATACAAAAACAAACATGCTGTTGTGTAAATTGCATTAAATAAATGCATGTGCATCAATAAAATAGTATTGTTGGAAACTGATATGGTTTAACTATTGTAATGGGTAAAAGACATTCTGTACTACACTTGTTAAAGTAACATGATGAATTATGTGTTCAACTTTCAGTAAGAAAATTACGGAAGAGCCAAGTAAATCTATAAATTGTGTTCTACTTCGAGTATAAAAAGTATGGAAACACCAAAGAACTCTTAACATAATATGGTTAGTTGTTTGTTAAATGTTGAGTATGAAAATACCAATCAACTCTCAAAGGAATATGGTTCATTGTATGTGCAACTTTGTATATGTAAGTAAGGAAGTTATTGAAACTTCAAATAACCTAAAGTAACGTGATTTTTTTTGTCTTAAACTTTGAATTTTAGAAAATGATTAAAACATCAAATCACTTAAATTAACATGTTTAACTTTGAATGTTAGAAAATAATGGCAGCACCAAATCGGCTAAAGTAGCATGATAAATTATACTTAGAACTTACGATAAATTATATATTCAACTTTCAGTAAGAAATTAAGTGATGTAAAGGAAATGCCAAATAATTTTCTAAACCCTTATTCGTAAACTCTGGTCGTAGGGGAAAGAAAAGGAAGGTTTAGATTGTCTGCGAGAACTGGGTACGTATAGAGGTTCCGCCCCGGGTTTCAGCTTACACTAGGATTGCTACGTACATGATGAGGACTGTGCGGTAATCACCGAGAACTAATTAGCGTGTGACCCAGGCTGGGGACTTTGATGGAGACGGAGTGGACACAGGGTTATGTAGTGCTTTACTGGACAGAGTGGACACTGGTCTCGTGCCAATATAGCGCTCGGTCAAACATTGCCACTTTTAAAGGGGCTCCGCCAAAGAAAAAGGGAATCTTGACCAAAGAACTATTTATTAGAGCCTCTTCAATAGAAACAATTCTCAAATCGATCTGAACAACTCAAGTGTATATCTGTCTATAATAATAATAATCATAATCATAATAATAATAATAGTAGTAATTATTTGTAAAGCGTTAAATCTCCAAATCTAAGCATCTTTTTGGCACTATACAAATATGAACTTTATTATTATGGATATATAGAGAGCTTTCCATGATTACTACATGTATTGGTAGTTTATCTGTGGCGGCCATCTTTACCTCCATCGGGTCACGCTCACCTTTCTGCACTCGACCTTTCCCACTGTGTTTGATTAAAAAGATGCTGAGTCATCCATTGGACTGAGAGGATGGCGAGACTTTGCCAAAGTCTGGTACATATTGGGAGGGACTGACCCTGCAAATGTTGTCAGTTGACAGGGCCTCCGGTTCCGACTTTGAGGAGCAAACTCCGCCATTATTATCACGATGACCTGTCTCATGGACACACAACGTGCTGTATTATTCTGTAGTTCAGGCCCCAAAAAAGTTACAAAATCTTTTTGCATGCGATTTCACGCTCGGCTCATTTTTTTGTTAACAAATCAACATGCAGAATTTGACTTGAGCATGAAATATTACTCAAAAGATTCAAAGCCAAACTGTTGCTACACTGACTCTAGACGGGTTATATCAAGCAGGTGTGCAGTGAAGTTACGTAATAGTTCCGATGTGAAGATTGATCAACTTATTATTACTGTTGAAATTCACCAATATTCTGTACACATGCTATTTCCTAATCTCAGGACCCAGCTTTATATTGATGGATGGTTTACACAATTGTATTGATATTGTACACCTTTTTAGAGATCTAGCTCAATGTCAATATATGAATTGTGTCTGATTTATTCAATGTTTCATGCTCAGGAGATGCAGGTTGGTTAAAGCAATCATCGTGCAAGTGAAAACAAAAGTCCCGGCAGCACTATTCAAGTACTAATTCACTCACTCTGAATAATGCACGATAATAAACGAAATGGATCGGAAAAACATGACGTGTAATAGCCTATATATAATGGCAAACCATATAGTACTTTGGATGTGTAAACAACGTATTTAATAGTAACATTGATGTGGATATTGATCTGGTGATAGTGGTGTGTAGTTCAGGGTATGGTTTCTCAAAGGTTTCATATCTACTACGAGACCATATAAGGACTCTCATAGCGATCTCTAATATGTGGGAATTGTGCACTTATTAGAGCACTAGGGTTTCGATAGAATCGAGAAATATTACCCTGGTACCAGTTCCAGTTCATAGTGCTACAGAGTCTTAACATCTTAATATAACGTATAGGAGACACGACTCACATAGCGCTACAATCGTTCTGTGTAACTGGACCCTGTATGTCAGTTATTTATCATTACTAAGACCAACACAAGATAATGACTATGATATAGTAGGAACATATAGAAACACATGGTAATGTATAGTAACCAAGGATGTCATGTATGGAAGTAAATTTACTTAATGATGACACTTTGACACTAGATAAAATTTGTCTTTGACCGATTGTTTAAAAATTGATCCAAGGAATTATTAACTAGGTAAACTCTTCATGTAATTTTGCATTCAGAATATTAAATTTCTGCCATTTTATTAATATCTGTACGAGGTTAGACTGAATAGATTCAATTGATCAAACTGCTGATTGTATTTGAATAATCTTGTTATCGGTGTTGGCAATAAAACTTCACCTCAGATTGATGTAAAACAGATCCCAGAATTAGTGAGTAAACTCTTTATGCAATTTTGCATTCGGAATATTAAATTCCTGACATTTTGTAAATATACATATGAAGTTAAACTGAATAGATTTGACTGATTGTATTGGTGATTGAGTTTGCGTAATCTTGTTATCAGCGTCTACTCCAAAGATGCATGCTATTTCAGTTTCCTCCATCCCCATCAATAGGAAATTGTCTAGCATACCAGCCACCGTGACCCAAGCTGTGTTGTCTACGATGTTGTTAAAATTAACATTTACGCAGCCAGTCTTTGTAGAGAAGTAGCCAGACTTAGCATCTGAGAGTGAACCACCCAGTGTTGCTATACGTCTGAGAAGTAATAGACCTTGCCGTCCTTTCATGACATTCTCGTATAGTATTCACTACGAGACCATAACTCTGGTCTTGGATGCTGTGTATGCGAGTAACGAGACCTTAAATTACAGCGAGCGAAACTTACCTTTGAAACTTATTAGCCCGAATAGTGATACAAATATGACAAATGTTTACAAACAAACATGAATTTCTACTAGCCCTTAGGATAGCTTTGGCATTGGAAGTAGTGTTGTTTTCTATCCTTGAAATTATGAGAGGTTTGTGGTCTCGTAGTTGATATGCGAGCTTCGTGAAAGAGTGTTAAGGACCCTCCAGTACAAAGCAGTGTAATGCTGTGTAGCTCCAACCTTGGTCATAGACTACAACATTGCTAATGCTCATGCTAAAATTGCCTTCCGAGTTGCGTAGCTTCGTACAGGAGAGTCCAGACTGCCATTCCACAGAGCAAAGTCGTAGCGCTACGAGCGTTTGTAACTCCTATTATGTATGTTAATATAACATTACGATTCTCTTAGTGCTATAAATTGTTCTGTGTAACATGGCCCAGGACTTTTGCCGAATGTTTGTGCCACTGCGTATGATATCAGACTGTTGCAATATCAGGTTGTTGTGTTTTTACCCCTGATAATTGTTGTTCCGCTTCCGTAGAAATCCCCTTCCATGCCTCGGGGATCTGTGGATTCCGTCGGATATGTCGTCTAATGAGGACTCTTGAGGGTTTTTTATTGTGCGAGAACCGCCATATTCCAATGACATGTTCAGGCCCTTGGGGAATTCTAAAAGGAGTTGTTTTCGAAAATACAGCTAGAACAAGATTAAATCATTCAATTTGTCAAACAGGTATAGAATTTTAGTGTTAGAAAACAACTATTTTTGCCTCAGGATATTCTAGGTTTAAAGCCTTGAAACATTCTATTAATTATTAACAACATTATTTTCAGTACCAAGCTATGAGTATATATTTGATCCATTTCAATATGGCTGAATACATGATAGAAAAGTCTAATTTTGACTTGCATGTCCTCTTTCAATATTAATCACTATCCGACTCATTTGTTAATATGTCATCTTTCAAAGTCCAACACTATCTGACTTTTGTTCTAAAATGTCCTTCAACAGTCCATTGCAATCTGACTCTCATTCCATGAAGTCCAACTGACTGACTGACTGTCTGACTCGCATTCTAACATTTCCTTCAAAATCCACTACTATCTGACTGGCATCCTAACATGTTCTCCTTGTATATCACTATCTGACTGGCATCCTAACATGTCCTCCTTGTATATCACTATCTGACTGGCATCCTAACATGTCCTCCTTGTATTTCAGAGTGTTCGCGGCTGACCAGAGTTCCGGCAGAGACTGTCCCGCTGTCCGACCCAATCTCCGCGACTCGGGTGTTATGTGGCGCCCTCATCATGCCAACCATCGCTACGATAGTGGGAAAACTCATGTTCGGATCCGTACAATCAAATTTCCAAAGAACACTGCTGGTAAGTGCATGGCTTGTTTTGTAGTCGGGAGTTATACGAGTTATCATTGAAACACCTGAGAGGTTTGCAAGCAGTAACACTGTAAATTATTTTCTTTGGCTTGATCTTCGTGTGTGGGTGAAAGATTCCCGCTGTGACGTAAAACAATAACTCACCTTTTTGGCTTGAAGTTTCCAATGCACTTTTTAATACTTTATAAACATTTCCTTTTCTGTAAATTGTTTCCTAGATAACTGTGCAGTGTTCTAGTTTTCTGCTAAGATCATATTATTGGGTTTCATTCTTTCCTGGCCCTGAATTCTCGAAACAAACTTCAGCTGGGTTTTAGTTTTTACTCAAGTTACATCTCCAAGTCAATGGGAGGAATCTAGGCTGAGCAAAATCTCAAACTCAAGTTTGTTTCGCGTATCGGAGCCTGGACATCATTTCATAGTTGAAGGTCAATGCTGCAGGTCAAGGTCATATAAATTTGTTGTTTCCATGCAGGGTGGGATCGCATTCGTTGCCATCAAGGGTGTGCTGAAGATATACTACAAGCAGCAGCAGTACCTGCGACAAGCCAATCGAATCATACTGGACTACCCTGACGACCCCGCCACTCCGCAGGCATCCAATCAGGCGTCACCTAAGTAACCATGGCAATGGATTTTTTTTTTTAAATACGAAAACCTTGGTAACCGTGTGTGCAGACGTTTGGATGCGAGGGATGTGTTATGTAGCTGTCGCAGCTAAGGTCTCATGTTGTATATTTTGGGTGCGATGTAAATCTGACTTGGAAGATGATCGGTGTGGAGACTTTTTGCTGAAATCCAGACATATGGGTCAATGAACTGTTGTTGCTGTCTAGTCTGGGACGTTTCAATGACATGATATATCTCGGTGGTGCATGTCCCGCGTCTGTCCCGCGTCAGTCGCGGACATATGATGCTAGTCTACCAGGACTCGCTCACCCGTGTGTCAGCTGTAATCACTGGCAAGCGGACACTTGTCTTATTGTTACGTTATTTGGCCAGATGTGCTTAACAGAGACGCAACAATGTGTGATAGTGTCTTGTACATGTGTGTAGATACTATGTGATTTGTTTTGTAATTATTGTGATAATACTGTCTAGATATGCGATTATTTAGTAATTATTGTGATTATATGATTGTTTTATAATTATTGCGAACAACTGTCTGGTAGTTTTTAACTTATGTACTGTTTCAGTATTGGATCGTAATTGTATTTTCAGATAGTGATGAGAAGGCGATTTCCCCATCCCCAAAACTGCCCCTACCCCTTCATCGCCAGTTGGACATGTATTTGTTCTATTTTTTATGGGTCTAAAATCAACACTAACATTAGTGACCATGGGGCTTTCGTCACATAATGGTGAGATTCCAGTTGGATGTTAACGCTCTCCCAACTGAAGGCAATTGAAGATACCCTAAATAGGGGGCCTATTCTGAAAACATTTTTACAAACTTAACCTAAGAACAGTTTTAACGATTCTTATTGCATGGCTATGAACTGTTCATAAGCTAGGAAGTTTGCAAGAACATTTCAAGAATAGGCCCACCATTTCTATGCCTAATCCATCAGGGAGAGGGTTAAGCAAGAAATCACTTGAAACCTTCCAAGCATGGCAGTTTTCCGTGGATCCGTAGAAATTTATGGATTTATTTTTGTCCAGGGGCCTGACCCTGTGTTTTTCCTGCTGAAATCACAATTGTCTGTTGTAGCCATTCCTGCTCTTCTGGTTCTATATCCCTATATCTATATTAGGCTTTGCAGGGTGGTTATTTTTGGAAATACATTTCTTTTGACCAAAATTTAAGAGATTCTATCGTAACTTTCTCGCTCAGTTTTCATTTCGAATTTGAAATTGATCAAGCTTTCCATGGACAGTCACAAGGACATGGACTAATTTCTAGCCCCAATAAACATACATGTTGAAAAAGCAACCATTGCACAAACATTCAATGATCACTGTTATTTCAGCGTGTATATGACAAGGACTATGTTTATGACCGGTGCAATTTCTAGCACTAATGGATATTCTTCCAGTTTCAATTAATCTTATTAATACGGTGAAAATATCTGGTATATGCGATACACACAGCACATTCAGGGCCATTGCATACAACAGCTCAGATAGTTATTACGGGTTGTCCTCCTAGCATAGCCAAACCATGACATACTGTTTCCAGAGCTGGTTCTTCTCCCTGCCTACAGAGGGCGCTGAGATCAGATTGCAATACGTGATGCACGGAGAACGCGTTAATTTCGGCTGACTGAGAGAGGAATGTAATCCATGCCGTCTATTCCGCTATGCAGCGCTGTACTAATTGTGTGGAAAATGTTCTCAATTCCAATCAGACCGCGTACAGTAGGAGAAACCTATACTGTACATCAAGACAGCTAATTTCTTCTGTTGTTTTGGGTTGGTGATAAGAAGGCATCTTCCCTTTTTGTTTGTCTCTGCACACACACACACACACACACACACACACACACACACACACACACACACACACCACTCTCTAATCCCCAATCCCCCCCACCACAATTTCCTGTTTTCTGCACCATACACAAGTAGGATACACAACACTGTTGTATTTTTTTATGAGAGAGAGCAAGAATATGTGCTCTATCATACTTATGTGCTCTACTCATCCTTAAACATTATGATATTCTGTTTCGAAACAAAAGTCAAAACTAACGAATCGTCGAATGTCCATATATATCTGAGCATCATTTTCAAATCTGATTTTAATAAGATTGTCATGCTAATGTCTTCGATCCTTAAACATTATGATATTCTTTTTCGAAACAAAAGTCAAAACCAACGAATGTCCATATATCTGAGCATCATTTTCAAATCTGATTTTAATAAGATTGTCATGCAAATGATATTCTGAAATTTATTTCTATGAAATAAAGGGTGTTTTTTTTTATGTAGGAGAGAGACCAGGGTCAGAGATTACGAAACCTTTTTTAGTACCATTTCATGCTCAAGCTAAACTTTTATACGGGACCAGATTATTGCAGTTTATCCTCCCACTTTAAACAAATCACTACCTGATTGCAAATGACCTGTAAAATGACCTGGAATGACCAAGTCAGTCCTCGTTAAAGATGCAAACACTGAGAGAGTATCAAATTGCATGGAGCGAAACATCAGACGAAATTTGATTTTTCGGTTGAAAATTGCTTTGGTCGTAAATTTATTTTTATGATTGACAGTTTGAATAAATGCATTGCAGTAAAACACCTTAGCAGTAATTGAAATCAATGGTTCTGTAGTAAATTTGTGTGCTGTCAATGTTAAATGTTAGAAATGGTGGCTATTTTGACGTGAGCAATTGCGAGATGTCACTTATAGTGATTTCTGTTCATGAAGGATGTTACGTGTATCTTTGTTGTACAGTTATTACGAACGAAATCAAACTACGAGAGATCAGTGTGACAAAGTACATAGTCGTGATATTGTATATATTTAATTACCACGACATTTTCTGACTTGTCATGGCGTCATGTGAACCTTTTTCTCTTTCTTCTTTCTCATATTAGTGTTGAACTTTTAAAATGTTTTCTCATGTTGTTTTGGTGTTCACAGCTATTGGCTGTAAAAGCTACTACATGTAAAATTGTTGGTTCATTTGTTAATTCAGTTATTTTATTCTGTCGATCAGTTTTGTATATACCCGGTACGTGTATGAACATATCACCTGTCGTCGAATAATCTTGTGTCAGTTCTAGAATGCAGATGTATTTGTGAACGGGACTCAGGATAGTATTATGTGTGATTGATACGCAATCAAAATGTTACTCCCAAATTACTAACAATTTCTTAATTATTTGTCACCAGGTATCCTGCGTTGTGTTGTTTACACATGTTATTTCGTATAGGTCAAGGTTGCTCTACTGAAGAACCTAAGAGCAGAAAGTACAATTCTGGGGTCTGGTTCTGCAGAGCGATCGCAGTGCTACAAGAGTCGTAACTGAATTAAAGTTAATAGTTAGTTACCACTCTTTTGGTGCAGCGATGATAATTTTGTGAAACAAGGCCCTGGTCCCGAGATTATGAAATATTGCGAGAAAGATTTCATGGTCCCGGGCGCGACAGTAATAAGGATTGTCTGCCTGTCCAGGAACGAGCCCTGTAAGGATTGTCCACCTGCCCGGGACAGGTGTTACCCACAGGCGGACAAGTTAAAAGCTCAGATTAACAAGCGCTTTACCTACAGGGCAAGTAGTTTCATGTCTGACAGGCCGGACAAGTGCCTCAAAAAGCTAATGCACAGTTTTCTATGGAGATTTGTGAACATGAAATCATGCTGAAGAAAAGTTTCGTAATCACGGGGCCTGGCCAATTTTTTAATGGACATCGATAGAAGACCATGTGGTATCCACACTAGTATAGGTTTCACTTAGAAGGCAGATATTTAATATGATAATGTATCTTGTCTGCGTCGATGTATGTCCTGCTGAGTTGGCTAACATTAATTTACTGTTAGATACCCCAAAAACAGACCTGATGCATATGATATATCCAAGAGTTTTTAATGGTGAATGTTTATTGGAGTAATTTGGAAGGTGATGTTTGAAGAGCATGTATATGTGTCTGTGTATGTATGTGTGTCTATGTCTATGTCTATGTTTAACTAGTGGCACTATGGTTTTCTCCCCCGATTACACAAAACCGAGTTCTGATCTCGCTAGCAATTATCGGCATAGCAGGACAACTCTGTATAGAGACTGGGTTGCACTGTCTGTAGTATAATACGCTGTAAAGTTACTTCCCTTGGTTCATCAGCTTCAGCCATAGCTTGTGGTCTCTGTGTGGCAGCAGTTAATGCTCAAGCAGATTGCCACTAGATCTTGCCCATAACAACCCTTATCGAACAGCTTCTCATGGCGTATCGTCGCAAATGGGTGAAAGATTCCCACAGTGACGTTAAACTCCATAATCGCTCACTCGCAAATGGGTGAAAGATTCCTTCGGCGACTTTAAACTCCATATTCACTCACTCCCATGGCGTAGTGGTTAGCATGTCAGCCTGGTCCTAGGATTATGAAACTATTAGGTACAAATTCACACTCAACTCAAGGTTTTGTTTCAAATCCTCATATTAAATTTGAGCTTGAGCATGAAATGGTACTCTAAAGGTTTTGTAATCTCAAGGTCTGGAGTGGTATAACTGAGGCAGGATATTCTGTGAGCTAGCACCAATGGCAAGTGTAAATACAGCCCAATTGAAGAATGGTATGTGCTTTGAATACATGCAAGCCATGATATGAGTGAAAGAATCTTAAAAGTTACTTTTAGACCACAATTCAATCAACTCACTAATGTCCTTCAACTCACCAATAGTTGTTACTTTTCATCCCAGTTTAAACAAGTCACTGAAATACTGTGAACAACGGTGCTAGAAATCAAATTGCTTGCTCACTGATGGTTTATGGTTTGATTTTGAATCAGATACACATAATATTAATACTCTCATAAAATTCCTGATATTAACAAACATGGTCTGCTGGTGACTTTATGTTATATAATATTACAGTATTTGCATTGTCCAAGTTAATTGTCTGCACGCTTGAGAACACCACGATAACATTAGCAATTGTGATGCAGCTAAATTATCTAGCATTAGCCACTGTGATGCAGCTAAATTATCTAGCATTAACCATTGATGCAGCTAAATTATCTGGCATTATCTATTGTGATGCAGCTAAATTATCTAGCATTAGCCACTGTGATGCAGCTAAATTATCTAGCATTAGCAACTGTGATGCAGCTAAATTATCGACTTCATAATCTTGTATTAATATTGTAAAGCATTGTAAAGTCATATTTTAAAGTGCTACATCATATTAGGTTCGTTACAAATATCGATTCATAAGCAGACTATTTTTCTACTGTAAGTGAGGAATGTCTTGTATCAGAAACTGTACTTATTAATGTTGTAGATACGACATAGGTACAGCTCTATTCCGAGCTGGTTTAATGTACATTGAAATGATTTTATATAAAACATTGTTGATATACATTTTGTTTTCGTTGTCTTTTGATATAACTTTCAGTAGACATTTTAGAATTTACGAATTACAATTTGATTGTTCTGTTGTTTCATGTACATACTGAAGTAATAACAAGCACACCTGTATTGGGCTATTCTAGTAGTGGAAGAGGTAAAATAGGAACCGTAATACTGGTTAGGTGTTTTGAGTGTATAGGTTTGGATGTGTAGCAATGTTGTTACCTACCGGGTGCCCATCCACAGCTGTGAGACACTCCCAGATGTCTGTCAAGCCCTGTGTACACTAACAACATTTCGGCAACATTTCACCAACATTTGTAATCCAACACCATGTGTCCCAATGTTTCCCAAATGTTGATAGTGTATACAGGGAAAAAAGTTCGGCAACATGTATCCCAACATGTTGCTAAAATAAATGCAAAGCAATTAATGTTCAGAGATGTTGCCGAGAGAAGTCAGCTTTACATCAGCTTTACATCAGCTGACCTACCTGAAGCATGGGAGTGGAGAGCTTTTCTTGTCTGTAGGTCAAATCATGCTTTTTTCTCAAAAAAAAGTGTGATTTTTTTCCTAAGTAATACATGAGATGATTGGAAGAGAATTTTTAGGATGGACCCATTGCCCTAAGAAACCCTAGCCTAAACAGATCACTATATGCTAGGTTCAAGACTAGGTTACTCTGGGAACAACTAATGATGGTAGAACTAAACTGTGTAAAACTGAATTAAGCGAGGCCGGAGATTACGAAACATTTTTTAGTACAATTTCATTTTCAACTCAAATGTTTTGTACGGTATGTCTATGAAGTCGTTCTCAAAATGTTTCATAATCTCGAGGCCTTGTATAACTGTACAAAATCGTGGGTAAAAGTAAAACTATATAAAGCACAAAATCGCTCATTCATGAAGCAATCGGGGACCTGGAAATACCTTGACTTCATTTTCAAAGAATGTTTACGAGGAAATTTGTGCAATTTTTTGTGCATATATGTACAAAGTATGAACACCCAAACACAGCCTCAGTTCAGCCAACACAATGCACCGGCAAATTGTGAGCAGGAAGCGCGGACGGAACAGTGCACGTCCTCTCAGGAAGTATTCGACAACTGTGAAACGGGACAGAAAAAATATGAACCTGGTTGAAAAGCGGGCAGTTTCGTCTGCTTGGTGTGGACATGTTTGGTTTCTGTGTTGATGTGGTCGACAGTACGCCGTAGTGTGTTTGTGTTGTTTTTGCGACACGTCGTAAATGTTTGTCGAACCAACAGCTCAATAATGGACTAATCCAATACGGACTGTTGCGATGTGGTAATCCGGGTCTTTCGCCTAGAACGCACGTTCTTCGTCTTTCTTCCCTGGAACCTTGGAATGTTGATGGCAACGAAGCTACGGCAGTCTGTACTCTGTAGTAGATGTTGTAGAACCCAGCCCTATCCTATAGTAACCCAGCCCTATCTTATAGTAACCCAGCCCTATCCTGTAGTAACCCAGCCCTATCTTTATAGTAACCAGCCCTATCCTACAGTAACCCAGCTCTATCTTATAGTAACCCAGCCCTATCCTGTAGTAACCCAGCTCTATCTTATAGTAACCTAGCCCTATCTTTATAGTAACCTAGCCCTATCTTTATGCGGGAATTTTTCACCCATTTGCGACGACTATCCTACAGTAACCTAGCTCTATCTTATAGTAACCCAGCCATATCTTTATAGTAACCCAGCTCTATACTACAGTAACCCAGCTCTATCTTATAGTAAGCCAGTTCTATCTTATAGTAACCCAGCCCTATCTTTATAGTAACCCAGCCCTATCTTTATAGTAACCCAGCCCTATCCTACAGTAACCCAGCTCTATCATAGTAACCCAGCTTTATCTTATAGTAACCCAGCTCTATCCTACAGTAACCCAGCTCTATCTTATAGTAACCCAGCTCTATCTTATAGTAACCCAGCTCTATATTATAGTAACCCAGCCCTATCCTGTAGTAACCCAGCTCTATCTTATAGTAACCTAGCCCTATCTTTATAGTAACCCAGCCCTATCTTGTAGTAACCCAGCTCTATCTTATAGTAATCCAGCCCTATCTTTTAATAACCCAGACCCATTCTATTGTAACCAAGTCCCATAGTAACCTAGCTCCATTATAGTAACCCAGCCCTATCCTATAGTAATCTTGCACTAGCCTTCAACAAGGTTTTCTTTCATATAAAGAAATGATTTACAATTCCAAGATATGCATATAGATGTGTTATAGCTTTGAGTATTATGTTTATGACAGTGAAATCAACTTTTAACCAGTCTAAACAGGTAATGACATATTTATGAAAAACAAGCCATGCATTGCATCCAAGATTAATAAGTGATACTGATATGCCTGAAAGATGACACTATACTACTAGTATATAATCTATTTCGGGTTTTTTATTTAAAAGGTTTTAGTGAAGTTTTTGAAAAAGAAATACAATAAGATTATTTTCTTTGAGATTTTGACATTGTAGGAGTAGTCGGGAAGTGAGTAAGGATAACGAAGTACAAAGGAGTGGGGGTGGGGTGGTGGGGATGGGGTTAATCTCTTCCCTTCTCCCCAGCACCCCACCCCACCTACCTCTCAGGACATCAAGCACATGCAAACAGTTCACTTGTCCACCTCTCAGGACATCAAGCACATGCAAACAGTTCACTCGCCCACCTCTCAGGACATCAAGCACATGCAAACAGTTCACTCGTCCACCTCTCAGGACATCAAGCACATGCAAACAGTTCACTCGCACACCACATCCACATATTCACTAACTGTCATCTATCAATGGCCATCATTTGTTTGTAATCTGTTAAAAGTGTGTACACCCTTTCGATTCTATACCCAAAAATAAGCTTTACAAGAAATAAAACATATTTGATGTCATGTTTTGATAACAGTAGAATAAATAGCCTGTGTGATATGAATCTCCAGTTTGCTAAATGTCAACCTACTTGGTATATTGATTGTGAAAATTATTCGCATTGTATATTTAAGTTGATATTGATCTGTGTTTTGAGAATGTGATAAAGATACCAAAACCCCATTGTTCAAAAATGTTTCTAACTTGCAACTGTTGTAGTGCCTACACTTGGGAGTTTTATCTATTGTATCTCTACGAATATTTTAACAACAGGGACACACGTTTTTGTCCAATTGTTACACGATAGTAGCAACAAACAAAAAATCAAAGTGAAAATACTGTCAAGAAATAACTTCTTTCAACAAGAAATGTCATTTCCTGCATCCATAGATTACCGGACTAACAACTACAGGTATCAGAATTACGGGACAAACAATTTGCAACAAAAGTTTCCTTTCTCTGTTTGTAAAACCAATTTTGACTAGCTCTGTCAAACATGATATGATTCCGGTTTTCATTGCCAAATCAATTGACAAAGTTTGAAAGCCTGGGAGAGCAAATTGTCGGTGTTAATTTAACAATTGACAGAAGTAACGCAGGGAGAAATTGAATTTAAACTCGGATGTTTTTACACTTACAATAAACAAGATGGTGAAACATCCACCATGTTTGCTGCAGTTACCATGTTTGACAGAAATGTTGTATTTGAAAACTACCTAACTGTACAAATACCTCGGTTTTATATCAATTTGCTTGATTAAGTTTACATTCTGTCTGCAACTTTTTTCAAATTTATTGTTCTTTTTTGTTCTTGCTTCCTATGAATTTAATGCATCAGGTTTTTTTGGTGTATTTTCTCTCGGAAATGTGCGTGACAGGGAAAGTACTAGTTATAAATGCTACCAACTGCTGTGATATTTGAGCAGGCAAATGTCAGATCTAAATATCTGATGTGTATACAGGCTTTCTAGAAACTGATATGTGTATGCATACGTGTAAGTAAGTTATGATCAACAGGCAAGAATGAACAAGCATTGACCAGAAACGTGTAGCATGGGCTGTATTATTTCCAAGCAACTCTAAGGTACATGTATATGTAAACAAGTTTTTCAGAGTTTACAGATTGGTAAATTTACTTTCCTGACAGTATTTCTGGAAACATATTAACATTTGAGTTTTAAAAAAAATAATCTAATTTCCAGAAAACAAAAAAAACTACCGTAATCATAAATGATGAAAGAAACCAATATATGAACTTTTTGATGATTCAATTTTGAAATTTTACATCCAATTAAAATGGGGAATATAAAAAAAAATAACACTAAAAAAAACAATATTGCCACATTTACTTGGGTGTGTTCATTTTCTAAAGAGACATGCACTGTTATTGGATAATTTTCCCTGCTGGTTGAACGAGTAAATTATATAATTTTTCATCTTCTGGATGAATTCCATAGTCCATGTTCAAGGATAATTCTAAAATTATATTTGAAATTAGTTCAATTATGTGCAACCAGCAGCTTCTTCCTGGTAAAATGAAGCCTAATATTGCTGGTCGGGGGGAGTATTGACTTGTAGGTTCCTCTACAAAGTTTGCACTTGTGAAAATCAATTGTGTATAATTGTGGTTGTTTTCCTGGGCTGTATTTGCAGGAAAGGACAGTCATATTTGTAAACGTAGAGATGTTGTAAAGATCAATATCTAGGATAATTCAAAATTTCTAAAGAAGATCAGCAATGAATGCTGGTATGGTACCTTCTAAGAAACAGAATTCCAAAACAAGAATTTAGTATTACATCTGTAATTACGGACCTATTAACGATTAGTGCTCATTGTCAGTAATTCCATTTGTATGTAGACAAATTGGCTGATTAAATCATTATTGTTAATGAACTCGACTCAGTATAATTTGACAAGTTTGCACATTAGTAATTATGAACCCAAAGCACTTTAGTAATGCTGAAGATAATATTATGATCAGAAATTTCTTTATTCATAATACATTTGATCAGGAATTTCTTTTAAAATATCTGTAAATAATATATTTAAATTTATATCAATATCCAATTGCAGTGCCAGAACACTTTATTTTTAAATAAAAGGATTTCCCATAACCCTATCTATGCTGAATGCAACCGGAGATGCCCTGAAGGAAGTCTGAAGGAGGCCTGTTATATGAAAACAATTAAAAATATTAATTTCTAGATTACTGTAAATCATGAAATTAATGCGAGCAGAATATTAATGCGAAAAATGCGACCGCCGTATTGTCGCATTTAATT
>JAUTBV010147686.1:0-10869 GCA_032361325.1 Lepetodrilus fucensis | reverse complement strand
TCACAATGGTAGAACAATCAAAAGCAATATCTACAGTACTGACATCACAATGGTAGAACAATCAAATAAACCAATAAATGGGTCAAACGATATCTCCTGCTGTAGATATCGCTATTTGAAAGCGATATCTACTGCGAAAACACAGTATTGGGTGATACATTGAAATATGTCATGAAAATGCACTTTTCATTAAAATGTGAAATATTCATAAAAATATGGACCTTTGGGTCAGCCCAGGGGACATATGCAGAGGCTGGTCACCGGCAGAAAGCCATTTCTGAACGTCCGATGTCACTACCTGAATGCCCATATACTTAGATATTGGTACCTCGTTCGTTTGAGTTCGAGGGTCTGGGCTGCCGGTATAATAGTAGATATTGTTTGATCCTAAGGAGGTGATAATTTCTGTGAAAGCCAGTATTAGCGATCTTACCAGTGTTATTTGCTTCTTCAACATGTCTGACATTTCTTTATGGGCGTTTTTCATTTGGTAACAGTGATACGTCAACAATCTGGTAGAAAATTACATCGAAATGTACATTGTTATTTTAATTACATTTTAATTAACATTGATATCGTTGAAATAATCTATGTGAACATATCCAGCAGAGTTCATAGTTACTTTAAAGGCATAATATCACATATATTTATGTTTGTTTTCGACTTCATAGCTACAACTGCAAAGTAAACATTCACTTGACATACATCAAATCATGTTTGTACTTCAAAAAAACTTTCCACCGGTGTATGATAGACAACATTCTACTACAACATCACGATAGTTTGAATCGAGCGGTCGTCAACCTGAATGTGGTCGTATTTCTTTTTATATATCAATGCAAAGAGACATAATTATAACTGAAAGTCATATCTGAAAGTGCTACGACTGCATTTTCTAAGAATTCTTAAAATTGGATCAGTTGATATCAAAGACAATATACTTAGAGGAGCGTTCCCTTTATTCATATAAAATATGATTTTGTTGTATAACTATCGAGTGTTGGGGAACAAGTACATCAGTAAACAACAACATTTGTGTGGATAAATCAAACGTAAGTAGTCTCAGATCGAAATCCGGTTGTCCATTACATACCGGTAGGTCAACCATCCGTGATAGTATGTATGCCTTAACAGTCATATCAAGAAGATTAAAAATAAAATAAAAAATAAAATTTGAAAACATGAAAAGAACATCACTATCTAACAGTTTCAAGAGCATATCATAATGTCTGTATTTCACGCATGAACAACAGCAGTGCACCGACAGGTTATAAAGACATCCGATGCAATTGTTTTATAAATAAATACCAACAGTATTTGACATCGACATGTACTTGGACAATGTATAGCTTGTTTCTGTAATAGTTAGGTCCTAGAATAGCTAATATAATAGTACATGTAGATTGATGCATGTGGAAACAGTTGAAACATGCAATGTATGCATGTCTGCACTTACGCTAACAATATAAAGCAGGTAATTATCACAGCCACTGATGTGAACACTTTGTAGATGGTTCGAATCACTTCAGGCCAAGATGCTACTGTCTCATCCATCACGCTGTGCATGGAGGAATAAATACGGAAAGGTCCACAACTCTTGGAGGGTTCGAGCCTATAAAATATCATTAAAATAATTATAAACACGCGACACAACCTTGCTAGATAATAGTTCAACCGTATTGCAGGTGGAACGTAAGAACAGCTCATTCCCGGCGGTACAGCGTCGTTTTCACGTGCACGATTCGATTCTGACATTGAAAAGTCTGGGACATTATTAATGTATCTTTACAGTTTCTTCTAGAATATTATATTTATGAGGCATTGTTTTTTTCCGCTGCTGTTTCAAACCTACATCCGAGTCTACTCACGCTGATATGGAGTACATGACGGGCGCACAGCAGAGGAAGAAAGCCAGTAGGAGAACGACCATGAAGAAGCTGCTGGTCCTAGTTGCCCTGTAGGTACGTCTGTCAGGCTCACATGCAAACAGGGCAGTCAGCTGAGATTTTTAAAAAAAATGATGGAACACCGACGATGAATGATACATTCATAGTTTGCCATGCAATGCATTGACACCCCTATTTCGTAGATTATTTCGGTAAATACTTCATGGAATGAAAAAAAAAAAATCATTCTTATTTTATTTGCCCTAACCAAAATTTAAAACAATTAAAATATTGCAGATAATAAAGATCTGTTTATATAACGATCACCAAATAGTTTGAGCAAATATTATTTTATAACAGGGGGGACGGGACGTTCGAAAGAAGGAACGGGCAAACCGGTTCAATTTGCATGTGTTGATGCTCTTCTTCACATACCCGCAAGTGCAAATTCATCCTATTTACCTGTTCCTTTTTCGAACGTCGCCCCTCTGAAAACAGATTTTTTTTTTTATTATTTGTGAAATATTTTAATTTTTAAATTTTGGTTAGGACAAATGCAATAAGAAAATGAAGTTTTTTTGTTTTTCATTCCATGAAGTATTTACCGAAATTAATCTACGATTTCATGCCAAACTATAATACAAAATTTAAGACAATATACTCAACACAATTAATTACAAACCAGTAGCGTTCTTGGATATATACATTTAGTTTTATTTTAACAAGGAAGATTTCTAAATGTCTACAGACTGGATACTCTTTACGAACTTGCAGACGCACTGAAGGAACAATGGCACCTAAAACCGAGCTCCGAAATTTGGTAGAAAGGCCACCGACCCACACAATTATGTCGACCAGTAAAGCAAAAGAGAAGAGAGGATGCGAAAACCTCATGGTAAATTGTAAATTGAAGGGACGTTTCAACGTCAGATATCGCCACTTACCAATTTGCAGTAGAATAGCAGGAACAGGTGAAACGCAACCATTGCTGGGATCAGAGGGGCAAAGAAAAATCCTAACCTGTAAATATAGAAATTAATGTAATAATAAACATCATATTGTTTCATGAATCACGTGACGTTCTATAAATGCTGCCTTTGTATGACAAGGTTTCTCAGAGCTAATGCTGCTATACTCTTGTAATACGTTCCCCGTTTCTCGTGATCCTCAATACCATATATAGTAGACATACTGGGTATTTTACACATGAAAACAAGAACTTCATACTGAGATCTTGGTTACCTAGAATTGATTTATAAACACTGACCAGCAGAGTGTCTGTGTATAGACTAGATCAAGGACGTTCGAAGGAATATCGAATTCTGCTGATGAAATCACTTGGAAGTAGTGACATCTTTTGTTAGCCCATCTGTAAAGCAAATACAACATTATTGAAAATAGTCAAGTAGTGGACTGAATAATTTGAGTTCTATATAACACGTGTGTTACGGTACATAAAGTAAGAAAGTATGACTTATTTTAGTATAAAGTTGTCATTTACCCTGATTTACACTGATTTTAAGAGAAAAACGCGTTGTTACAGGACAGTGTTTGTTACATATAGAAAACTGGTTGTTACATATAGGACCGTTGTTACATATAGGACCGTAACATACGTGGTACAATAACCTATTTGAAGAACTATATACTCGTTGAACAATGTATATGTGCTGTCATTATTTTATAAAGTCAACTGTATAATTGTGATCATTTGTTGTGCTAATGATAACGTGATAACCATTCGTTGCAATTCGTGGAAGCAATTCTGTTTTGCTATGTCCATAACGATGCAATTATGCAATGATACATACTTTCGTGGGAGCTCTAAGAAAACGATCCTAACAATTGTGACTATGAAGTTGAGAAGAACCAGTTTGTACATCATCTGCCCCGCGTATGTCTCCCAACACTGTAAACGAGAAAACCAGTACATGAGACTGACATAGCATAGAACAGATACTCAGTGGATGTAATGTATGATCCTCAGGGAGTTGAGAATGAACATTCAGTGCAGACCGATTCATTGATCGGGGATAAATACTGTGGCGCTTTGAGCATTGCTCTATTTGGCGCATTATAATTATTGTTGTTAATACAACCGTGTAGAGTATATAGATAGTATAGAGACATCCCAGGTTGGAAGCTAAGCATGGTCGGTCTCGGCTAGTGCGTCGATGGGTGACCGTGAATCAGAGAGTATCTAGGATTCGTTCCTGCCACACAGTGAGACACTTGGAGCAAGTACTCGGTGAGTATCATAGAATGACTGATGATAGTATAGTATCCGGGTTCACTGTACCGGTATAACTGTGCACGGACTCTGGTTGGTCAGACATCCATCTCTGGGTTCACAGACGATCTGAACGTACATGGTCACCACCAACATTGCCACAGAAGCAAGTCGAAGAAACACCGTCCTGAAATTATTAAATGGATTCAATTTGTCAGTTGACTCTTGTAGAATAAGCAGGCCGCGGGGTTCTCTAAAAGTGTTATTTATCAGCTGCCTGTTAAAAATGTTTCGCTTCGTAAAAAGATCACAATAGTAATCGTTAAAAAAACGTTATGTGAACCTGACGAGGGTGATCTTGACGACTTGGGTTTCCCTGTAGTCTTCCGCTTGGACGATGACGTTGAAGATGGGTGGTATGATCACATTGAGGGCGGTGATGGTAAGCGAAGGCAGGTACTGGACAAAGAGCATTATGTAGGTATCCTTCCATTGTCCACTGTAACGCTTCGAGTGGTTCAACATCAAATACTGGAACATATACCCGGTATATACTTTCGGGTCAGTCGCAAATGACTTACAAATAACTTGTAATTTTAAGGTCAATTGCAAATGGCTCATAAATACTAATGGGTAATTTTGAAGTTACCAATTCGCCAGAATGCATGTACAACTGTCAAAATTGGATGTATGTAAAAATACATACTGACAATCCATAATTGTATGTAGGCCTACTTACGAATGTCTTCAAGGTTCAAAAGTATGTACTAATCATATGCATATGAAACGTAGCTTCAACATGTTGACGGCTATATGAATAACTGTATTAGGATCCAATATACCATTTTCAATAATTTAGTTTTCCTGCTTTACTAAGCAATGCCGACATTGTACTCTGATAGTTATATACAAGCTGCCACACATACGTCGGATGACCAATTAGTGATAAAATAGATGATGAATCCACATCCAGCCAGAGTAGCCGAGACGAACAGGTTGACGATCACTCTGGTGACGTATAGCTTCAACAACTTTTTGCCGTCCTTCATACGTTCAGCTCTGTCCTTTTGAGACCGCTCCTCCAACAAGTCACACTGCCAATGCACGAAATAGAAGTCAAAGTGATGGCTTTTTAACAAATAGATTCACATTTGTTTGTGTGTATCACCTCGAGCCTTCTTTAAATGATGGGTTGGGTATAATAAACAATATACTATTAGTTACCAGCGTAATTTCCGGTGTGTACGGGATTTTACAAGCTGAAATTTCTCGTAGGCCCCGAGACCGCATGTACGGGTTTTTACAAGGTGACATTTCTCGTACATACGAGAAATTTCAGCTTGTAAAAACCCGTACACCCCGGAAATCATGCTGGCAACGAATTTATCCAAAATCGTAATAGTTCTACACTATAAACCGACCGGAGGTGTGGATATTCGTGCCGAACTGTCTTTCTAACGTACAAGCCGATGGAGTTTGCAATGACGTCACAGACTCACAATCAATTATGTCTCACATTGAGGTCATAACTGTTATGTGTAGGCAAACCGGGCAGTGACACTTTTCACTGGACTCCTCTCAACCAATCAAATCGCTAGAATCGACGGATATTTTGGATAATTATAATTATTATTATATATTATTATGTGTTATATATAATGTTCATACGTAGGTATGAACCAGCGTTTGTACATGCTTGTCTCATTATGTCTGTACATGAATGAATAACCTTACAAATTTATGGAACTCTGACACAGCGAGAAGTGGTTCTTTACGATAAAATGTCAGTTTCTTGACGAGCAGCACCAGTTTCTTTTCTATATATGCATCAGTTTATTTACAATGGAACACCGGGCTGTCTAGATTTCAGCAGAAGAAAATGGTAACCGCTTACATTTTCACAAACTAAATCTTCATTTTAAAACATACACATAATATATATTGAGTTGCATCAGCTTTATCTCTCTATCTACTACATCTAATTAGAATGTCAATACTTTATGACGGAAACTGACTAAAACAGTCTATTTTATGGTTCTAACTTAATCAGAAATACCTATTGTCACCAAAAGAACAAATACATGTCAATAGTGAACGGTTATGATTATGTTTTATAATTGTATAATAGTCTAAAATTAAGTTTATTTGCATATTAATGATTAATGATTAATGTAACAGTTTCCTGACGATCAATATCGTTAAGAAACTATTGAAATGCTTAATTAGCTGTAGTAGATAGAGAGAGATAAAACTGATGCAACTCAATATATATTATGTGTATGTTATAAAATGATGACTTATTTTGTGAAAATGTAAGCGATTACCATTTTCTTCTACTGAAACCTCGACAGCCCGGTGTTCCATTGTAAAGAAACTGATACAATTCGAAATGAAACAGTAACATCTTTCATAAAGAAACGAGCATTTTTCGTAAAGAAACACTCCTCGCTGTGTCCGAGTTCCCTAACAGTGTGTAATGACAAAAATACAGTTTGGAACCCACTAGTCGTTTCGTGGCAATTTATTTTCGATTGTTATTGGTATTTGACTTTTCTTTTAAAAAGGACTAGCAAACCTACGTATCCACAACACAAGGTAACCGTGTAAGACACTATATACATGTATATTGAATCATTGATGTAGCTCAGCAGGGGTAGAAATAACGCCTGCTCGTGGGCTAAAGGTACTTAAAATCATTGTCGGGCATGCGAATTTAATATCTGGCGTGCCTTTTTGGCTCTCTTGATATTCAATAGTCCGTTCTGTTGTTTTGTAAACTACTAAATATAAACAAATCAAAGTTTATAACGCATAAATATACATAATCACACACACACACACACACACACACACACACACACACACACACACACACACACACACACCTCAATTGAGATATACATATTGAGGTATGCAATTTCGTTTATGACAATGATACATTTTCATTAGAATTAATAGGGGCCCTTATATTAGATGTTTAGGAGGGCTATTGCCCTCTTGCCAGGCTCTTGGCTATCTGGAAAGTTACAGTTATTTCTACCCCTGTAGCTCTAACTATTTCTATGGCCTACGTGTTACCTCTAAGTGATTGAATATGCTGTAATGCTTCAGTTTGGCTGCGCTCCGTACAGTGAGGGAGTAGTCCCAGCTCGAGAACACGGTGTTCACGTGTTCGAACTCATTGCCGCGCTCTACGACAGACGCCGTTAGTTCTATGGAGGTTCTGCAGATCAGATTGAAGTTTACTATAACATACCATACAGTATCTGTGAAACAGTCAGCTTCATAAACATCTCTTCTAGGTAAATTATCCTATTATATCGAAGACTGCGAACAGACAGTTGAAAACATCGAAATAGTAAGAGTTGCAAACATGAATGATAGAACAGGAACAATCAGTAGAGTACAGGAACTAGTCATCACTGTCGATACCCTGATAACAGTAACTCATGGGTCGATCACACCGGCCCGAATGCCATTCCGTTTGTTTTCCGTCTACGAAAGTGGTGTAACTGGCCGAATGTCCTTCAGAATGTGTTTTCCCCCAATGTATCACCGAATGCTTTCCGTTTGTTTTCCGAATGTTTTCAGTATGGTTTCAGAATGGACCGAACTCTTTACGTATGCTTCCCGAACGTTTTCCGTACATGCCGTATGCTCATAGAATGCTTCCCGAATACACATTCGGGTCATTCGGATGGTCGATGAACATTATTTTGAACATTCACACAAAATAATTTGAGCCACCGAATGCCGTCCCGTATGCATCCGTACGGAGCCGAACAGTCAGTATGCTCCTAGAACACACCGAATGCTTCCCGAATATGATCCGTTCGCTCCCCGAACACCCATTACGTTACTATTGTAATTCAATATGGCGGTGGGTAAGTCGCTTCGAATGGTTTTGTCGTAATTTATTGGTCATAATGAGGTTTATGTAGACATTGACCTGATGACTGAAAGGTCCGGTCTCCGTATGTCTTTGTTCGAGAGAGTTTAATGACAAGGAGATGTTCTTCAGATGATCGTAACGATCTTAATGGCACTATATGTAACAAACCCGGTCCTATATGCAACAACGCGTTTTTCTCCTAAGATCAGTGTTCAATGGGGGTAAATGACAACTTTATAATAAAATATGTGCTATGTGACTATTGGGGATAGTTCTAGACTTTGACGAGTTCCCGGAATGTGAGGCATTCAATTCGCATAAGCAGTGTACTACAAAGCATTAAAATCGCCTAAAAATACAGTTTGAGCATGATTTGGGCAAAAACAAATTTGTTTCAAGAACAAACTTAATCGGTGTTTTTTTTGCGATGTTTAGCGCTTTGTAATACAATTATTAAGTGAGCTGAAAGAATCAAATGGAAGGAACACACAGACAATAGTGCTGGGAATCTAATGCCGATTACTGGTTGATTCCAAATCGGCAATAGTAGCACCTGTATTCCATTTCTGAAAAAGAAATAAGACAAAAACACTATGAAATTAATTTATATTTAATATTTAATACCCAGCGTACGTAGTTCATTTCAATACTGACGTTACTATTGTCACGCTGACTTCTTATTAGACGTTGCTGTTGTCGCCTGAAAACGTTACTTTTGTCATTCACGACGGATACAAAATCAATTTCCTATGAAAGTGCAGGGCCAATATGACATTAAGTAGTAATGGTCGGCTACTATACAACTATTGCAACAATCGAGCATAATATTCCACGTAATTATCACATGATGTTCTACAGTGAAAAGCGCAAGAAAACATTCGAAGCGACTTACCCTCCGCCATATTGAATTACATTAGTAACTTGAGTTACTGTTGTCAGGGTATCGCTGCATTGCGAGAGTACACACTGTGACACATGTCTTGTGTAGTCCAAACAAATGTATATATTCTGACGGTAAAATTTGAAGGAACACTGAATATGCCATCACTTTATATTATTTAAAATCACTTTAAATAATAATATTTTGAGGATGATTTTAGTAAGGAGGTCTTATTTGGGAAGTAAGACCTATGAGGTCTTACTTCCTGAGTAATACCTGCGGAAGTAAGACCTGCTTGGTTATATTGTATCATAAATGGTTCTTACCGTTCAGAAAAGAACCTGGAGAAATATAGGCAGAAACCAGAGACAAGTTTATAAGCGTAATGTAAATCCCGCTCACCTATTTCTTACACTCAGATATACCCACGTTGCTGAGTACTTGGAGTTCAGAAAGAATACTGTACTTACTGTCTGGTCATGAGTACGAGACTGATAAGAAGACACATCAATGCGACGAGGTAGTAGGCGAGGGGGATGTTGTAGGCGAAGGAGGACGGTGACTCTGACCCCTTCAGGAACTGTGTCCCTTCGTAATGGCCGTAAAACAGTTCTGTTTTCTCCATGAAACCCTGTTTACATGAGAGCAAACATTAATTTGTTATTTTCTTATGCACGACTACTCTATTTGCATGAGCGTCCATTTAAAAGTTTTAAATGTTTATATCAAGTAAGCAGCTATCGAAGAAATGGTAGTTCTTACATACTCTACACCACAAGGACTATACAGAATCTCTCCAGTAGCAGTTCATATATTAACACGAATTGATTATACTACTCCAGCAGGGGCAGATCCAGACTTTCAGTTGCCTCGAATTACCGTATTTACTTTATTTGTATCGTTGAATAGATCATCACAATACCACTTTCAAGTATTACAATAGAAAATATTGATAACCCAAGTCAGGAAACACTCAGTAACTGGCACTACTAACTGCCCATTCAAAAATATTCAACGGGAACTTTGTAAGCACTTGCCGGATGTTAGGCAGCACGTGACTTCCAGTGGTTGACTTACCGTACCCTGGATGAAGTCTATCACATAATGTATGGCAGCAGTTGAGCGGTTCGCCGTATACTTAGTGGAGCAGTAGTATGAGATGTTGACCGCCGGGATGTTGCTGCTGCCGCTGTAGTCGATGCCTTGCATAAGTAAGCTGGGAACCATGATCAACCCTAACAGCATCAAGGCCATCAAGATATTCAGGCCGAACATCCATCTGAGGAGCTCGAAGTAGGAGAGGACGCCCATGCCTTGGTGTCCTTTGACGTATACAAATACACATAGGAATAACACTTTCCATGATACCACATTGTGTGTTGTTCAGACATTATTTCACCTATGGTGATTACTAAATCGAAATCATGAATGATAAATGTGAGCGTAATTCGTGTTAATGCGTGATCATGATACATATTTACATGCTATTTAATTGTCTGATAAACGTCCCGAGTATATTTTCATATAAATTATAGTTATCGCAACACTTACATATAGCAATTTCCAAAATAATATCAACTTGCCTGCTATGCTACGAAAAGAACTCCCCCACACTTCAAATGAATACGATAGTTCTCTATAGTTCCGTTTGAACTTGCCCCATGACTGTGAAAGTACAGAACGATAGCTATTAGATGGATCAGTGTCCCCGCGATTAGGTGGCTTGTTCACATCACCAGGCCCATAATGCTATACTGTATCATTGTCAATTACATTCTCAACTGTACATTTCGATATAAATTGGGTACCAAACGACATGGCAACAGAAACACTTCGATGGTACCCAGATTGAGTGACACTACACTATATCAGCTCAACGGTGTATTCCCACTAGAGCTTTATAACGATCTGGGTATCGTTTCTCGAAGCTCTCTTAGCCGCTAAGGGACCATAGCACTCTCTTTGCCGATAGCTAATGCAT